>JAXIVJ010012618.1:0-39795 GCA_036785665.1 Chirona hameri
ATATATATAATATAATATATAATATATATATATATAATATATATATATATATATATATATATATATAATATATATATATATATATATATATATATATAATATATATATATATATATATATATATATATATATATATATATATATATATATATTATATATATATATATATATATATATATATATATATATATATATATATATATATATATATATATTATATGTAATATACAAATTACATATAATCAACAATTAACTATCATTTAACCCACAATTAAAGTGATTTAATTTTTGATGGACTTTGAGTCAGCTGAGGCAAAAGAAACACTTACATCGAAGGCCGTGATGGAGTCCACGTTAGGCGGTTTGTCCAGTGGTAGTAATTGTGGCTCCATGGTCTGTTTGACATCGCGATTGTATGTTTCTGTCTGTTGTAGGCCTCGCTCCAGGAAGTTTGTTGCCTGGGTTCAGGTACTGGGTCCAGGAAACCGGCCCGTTCAGTAAATTCACCGGAGTGGATGGGAACATCTGATCAGACGCGCAAACATGCCAAGCCGGTCCGGTCCATATCAGACACCCTGAATCATCTAGTCGGATTTGTGTCAAGACATTTTTTGATTACTTTGCCCAGGCAACCAGGAATAACGTTAGCTCTAATAGAAAGAACGTTAGCTCTACTGTTGCAGATCACATCACGAATGGAAATGGGTCTCCACTGGAGGGGGGGGGGGGGGGTGGGGGGCGAAATCCACCGGGTAAAATATACCCGGTAAAACTCAATTCTACCCAGGATGGTCTACAATGGATGGCCTGAGCCAAATGTCTGAGCCAGGATGGTTTGAGCCAAATTTGGCGGCCCTAGCACCGCCGTTTTTACCGCTATTCCGAAAAACCTCCGGGGTGTCAAAATGACCCCACACCAGCGCCCTATTCGTGGCAGGTGGGGAGGGGGGGGGGGTAGATTCTGCCAACCCTCAGTTTTTTTCTTCTCGCGGATATCTCTGGAACGGCTGGGTGCAGGCCCATCAAATTTTGGACTTTTCCTAGATTTGATTTCTGCATGTGGAGTCAAGATTTTGAGTTCTTAACCTAAAAAAGGCGCTTCCAGGCCGGTATTTTGGAGGTTTTTTTTCGGCGACATTTGGCGATAATACGGAGATGCGATCCTCAGGCTTCTTCCCAACTTCCTAAAGTATAAAAATAGTTACATAGGTTTACGGTGATTGAGACAAGTGCAAATTATTTGAGTTTAATGACTATAATAAATATTGCACGGCAGAGGCAGTTCAGGGACTTGAAAAGGGGAGGTTTCCAGGAAGTATAAAACGCTTGACTGGCGACCAATAGAGCAATGTGAGGGACATTTATAGCTATGAAGATGCAAAAGATAATTTATCCTTTCATTATTTGCATAATTTTATTACATATAGAGTTGCAGAGGCGTGATCAGGAACAGGAAAATGGGGGTGACTGACATGGTGATGACGATATGCCAGCGATTACGGCGCAATAGACAGTTAGCTTATAATGATATTTGCACATATGAGGCAAGTAGAGAGAATTAAGTATTTTTGTTGCATAGGCGAGCTCAGGAATGGAAGAAAGGGGGTCATATTATTGCAGAGAAACTAAGATGCATGGACCTACAATGACATAACATACTGCAGTTTTGAGATGAAACACGCACCAGTGGGTACTCTACGAACAACTATAGGATAATAGGCGATGTAGACATGTAATAGACATGTAGTATTTTCAAAAGTGACCATCATATATCAATCTCCAATTCAATATCTATCGATTATCATTAGTTGTGTTAAAATCAATTGATAAACATGGCAGCTGTGGTGGATCAAAAATAAATATACCTCGTTTTTAGTTTTTGACCCCTGTTGTCCCCTATCAAAGATTTAGGAAATGTATGTGTTTTATAAATGTAGATAGTGTTGAGGGGAATCGAACTCAGTTTGATTTTTTCTTCAATCCAACGGGTGGATCTTGAGATCACCGGGGGCCATATTTTCCAAGTGTATACAGCTGGCGGGCGTGTTTGGAAATATACATCACCCCTTGGGAGATATAAGTCAGTCAAAAATATAGATATTGCTTTGATTATTTTTTGGAGGCATTGTCCCATACTTGGTTCTCCAATATATCTTCCGGTTTTTGAATATGTTTGAAAAGTTTGATTTTGGGAAAATGTTCTTCAAAAATATTATTTTGGACGAATAATTTCCCAAAAGCAAAATTTTCGAACTTATTCAAAACCGGAAGACATATTGGAGAACTAAGTATAAACGATTCCCCCAACAAACTGAAAGCAATATATATATTTTTGACTGACTTATGGCTCCCTAAGTGGTTGCTATTTCCAAACACGCCCCCAGCTGTATGCACTTGGGAAATATGACTCCGGTGGGGGGGGGGGGGGGGGCGAATCCGCCCCGCCTGCCACTAATAGGGTAGCCAGGAACCTGCCACTAATAACGCTAAATGGAACATTAAACTGATCATAAATAAATTTATCTCACGCCAATAGATGGTGTGTAAAATCAATATTCACCAGATCGAATTTTTTATTTGTATCGGCCTTGGCAATAACTGCAATATTGATCTGTATCTTACGTGTGCAAAGCAGTATGCGTTGTCATCCACTTGAGACACCCACGAGATGTCGTCCAGGTTTAATTTCTTGAAACGTTCAAATAATTCGGATAACGTTATCTTGTTCTTTGTGCCCAGAAGGGTGAACGGATTTATCCACCACGTCTGTGAAATACAACCAAACATGAGCGACATCGATGGCAAGGTTGTAATGAAGAGATCCCGGCACACTTTCGCCCAATAGGTATAATAAAATAATTTACGTTTTGTCCTACTGTAACGCTGCATATACACACGTTAACTATTTAAAATGTTACTGATGCAGTATAACTATATTAAACTGTACAGTAGTACGAATAGCTGGAGAGAAGAAGGAGAAGTAGAAGCAGAAGGAGAAGTAGAAGGAGCGAAGAAGTAGTAGCTGGCACATAAATAAGGAGGCACACATTAGCAGACACACACACCTGATGCACTGGAGATATAATCGGAGGGAAACTTCATGATAAAGCCAATATAATGTCTTGCTATTCTAACGACATGAATCAGGGTTACCTATACGGGCCTTACCTAGTCCACAGAGGGGAGCCGGGTGTGAGACACTGCGGGCCTTACCTAGTGCACAGAGGAGCCGGGTGTGGGGAACCTTACCTAGTCCACAGAGGGAGCCGGGTGTGTGGGACACTGGCGGGCCTTACCTAGTCCACAGAGGGAGCCGGGTGTGGGACACTGCGGGCCTTACCTAGTCCACAAGAGGGAGCCGGGTAGGTGTGGGACACTGCGGCCTTACCTAGTCCACAGAGGAGCGAGCCGGGTGTGGGACACTGCGGTCCTTACCTAGTCCACAGAGGGAGCCGGTGTGTGGGAACCTCACCTAGTCCACAGAGGGAGCCGTTGTGGGGGACTGCAGGCCTTACCTAGTCCACAGAGGAAGCGGATGTGGGGGACCTTACCTAGTCCACAGAGGAAGCCGGGTGTGGGACACTGCGGGCCTTACCTCAGTTCCACAGAGGGAGCCGGGTGTGGGGAACCTCACTAGTCCACAGAGGGAGCCGGTTGTGGGGGACTGCAGGCCTTACCTAAGTCCACAGAGGAAGCGGATGTGGGGGACCTTACCTAGTCCACAGAGGGAGCCGAGGTGTGGACACTGCGGGCCTTACCTAGTCCACAGAGGGAGCCGGGTGTGGGGGACCTTACCTTAATCCCACAGAGGGAGCCGGGTGTGGGAGACCTTACCCTAGGTCCACAGAGGGAGCCGGTGTGTGAGGGACCTTACCTAGTCCACAGAGGGAGCCCGGTGTGGGGAACCTTACCTAGGTCTGCACAGAGGGAGCCGGGTGTGGGGGAGACCTTACATAGTCCACAGAGGGAGCCGGGTGTGGGAGACCTTACCTAGTCCACAGAGGGAGCCGGGTGTGGGGAACCTTACCTAGTCCACAGAGGGAGCCGGGTGTGGGGTCCTTACCTAGTCCACAGAGGAGCCGGGTGTGGGGAACCTCTACCTAGTCCACAGAGGGATCCGGGTAGTGGGGAACCCTTACCTAGTCCACAGAGGAAGCCGGGTGCGGGGGTCCTTACCCTAGTCCCACAGAGGGAGCCGGGTGTGGGGGTCCTTACCTAGTCCACAGAGGCAGCCAGGTGTGGGGAACCTGCCTAGTCCACAGAGGGAGCCGGGTGCGGGGATCCTTACCTAGTCCACAGAGGGAGCCGGGTGCAGCGGAGATGGTCAGCTGGGTCTGCTGTTTAGGCTGGGCGCGGTCTTTACCTAGTCCACAGAGGGAGCCGTGTGTGTGGAACCCCTTACCTAGTCCACAGAGGGAGCCGGGTGTGGGGAACCTTACCTAGTCAGACAGAGGGAGCCGGGTGCAGCGGAGATGGTCAGCTGGGGGTCTGCTGTTAGGCTGTTCGCGGTCCTTACCTAGTCCCACAGAGGAGCCGGGTGTGGGGGACCTTACCTAGTCACAGAGGGAGCCGGGTGTGGGGAACCTTACATAGTCCACAGAGGGAGCCGGGTGTGGGACCTTACCTAGTCCACAGAGGTAGGCCGGGTGTGGGGGACCTTACCTAGTCCACAGAGGGAGCCGGGTGCGGGGCCCTTACCTAGTCAACAGAGGGAGCCGGGTGTGGGGAACCTCTACCTAGTCCACAGAGGGAAGCCGGGTGAGGGGGGTCCTTACCTAGTCAGACAGAGGGAGCCGGGTGTGGGGGTCCTTACCTAGTCCACAGAGGGAGCCGGGTGCGGGTGGTCCTTACTTAGTCCACAGAGGAGTAGCCGGTGTGCAGGGAACTGCGGGCCTTACCTAGTTCCCACAGAGGAAGACGCCGGTGGGGGGGGGGGGGGGGTCCTTACCTAGTCCACAGAGGGAGCCGGGTGTGGGGGTCCTTACCTACGTTCACAGAGGGGAGCCGGGTGCGGGAACCTTACCTAGTCCACAGAGGGAGCCGGGTGTGGGACACTGCAGGTCCCTTACTCTAGTCCACAGAGGAAGCCGGGTGTGGGGGTCCTTACCTAGTCCACAGAGGGAGCCGGATGTGGGGTCCTTACCTAGTCCACAGAGGGAGCCGGGTATAGGGGTCCTTACCTAGTCCACAGAGGGAGCCGGGTGTGGGGAACCTTACCTTAGGTCCACAGAGGGAGCCTGGTGTGGGGAACCTGACCTAAGTCCACAGAGGGAAGCCGGGTTGTGGGGAACCTTACCTAGTCCACAGAGGGAGCCGGGTGTGGCGGTCCCTCACCAAGGCCACAGAGGGGAGCCGGGTGCGGGGAGTCCTGCTTCTAATCCTAGTCCACAGAGGGAGCGGGTGTGGGGGTCCTTACCTAGTCCACAGAGGAAGCCGGGTGTGGGAGGTCCTTACCTAGTCCTCAGAGGGAGGCCGGGTGTGGGGGTCCTTACCTAGTCCACTAGAGGAAGCCGGGTGTGGGGAACCTTACTAAGCGTCCACCAGAGGGAGCCGGGTGTGAGGGTCTTCTACGAGGTGCATAAGTCCACAGAGGGAGCCGGGTGTGGAGGTCCTTACCTATTCCACAGAGGGAGCCGGTGCAGCGGAGATTGGTCAGCTGTGTCTGCTGTTTAGGCTGGGCACGGTCCTTACCTAGTCCACAAGAGGGAGCCGGGTGCGGGGTCCTTACCTTCGAGCCTACTACAGAGGAAGCCGGGTGTGGGGGTCCTTACCTAGTCCACAGAGGGAGGCCGGGTGTGGGGGTTCTTACCTAGTCAGAGAGGAATCCGGGTGTGGGGGTCCTTACCTAGTCCACAGAGGGAGCCGGGTGTGGGGGTCCTTACCTAGTCCACAGAGGGAGCCGGGTGTGGGGAACCTTACCTAGTCCACAAAGGGAGCCGGGTGTGGGGGTCCTTACCTAGTCACAGAGGGAGCCGGGTTTGGGGGTCCTTACCTAGTCCACAGAGGAAGCCGGGTGTGGGGGGTCCTTACCTAGTCCTCAGAGCGAGCCGGGGTGTGGTGACTGGCCCTTATCCTAGGTCCCACAGAGGAAGCCGGGTGTGGGGAACCTTACTAAGTCCACAGAGGGAGCCGGGTGTGAGGGTTTCTTACCTAGTCCACAGAGGGAGCCGGGTGCAGCGAGAAATGGTCAGCTGTGTCTGCTGTTTATGGCTGGACACGGTCCTTACCTAGTCCACAGAGGAGCCGGGTGCGGGGGTCCTTACCTAGTCCACAGAGGGAGCCGGGTGTGGGGAACCTTAACCTAGTCCACAGAGGGAGCCGGGTACGGGGGTCCTTACCTAGTCACAGAGGGAGCCGGGTGTGGGAACCTTACCTAGTCCACAGAGGGAGTCGGGTGTGGGGTCCTTACCTAGTCCACAGAGGAGAGCCGAGGTGTCGGGGGGTCCTTACCTAGCTCCACACGAGAGGAGCCGGGTGTGGGGGAACCTTACCTAGATCCACAGAGAGGAGCCGGAGCCGTGGGGGGCGGGGGGGGTCCTTACCCTAAGTCCACAGAGGGAGCGGGTGGGGGGGTCCTTACCTAGTCCACTGAGGGAGCCGGGTGCGGCGGAGATGGTCAGCTGGGTCTGCTGTTTAGCTGGGCGCGGTCCTTACCTTAGTATCCACAGAGGGAGCCGGGTGTGGGGGGTCCTTTTCCTAGTCCACAGAGGGCGCCGGGTGTGGGGAACCTTACTTAGTCCACAGAGGGAGCCGGTTGGGGGGGGGGGGGGTCCTTACCTAGTCCACAGAGGGAGCCGGGTGTGGGGGACCTTACCTAGTCCACAGAGGGAGCCGGGTGTGGGGAACCTTTACCTAGTCCACAGAGGGAGCCGGGTGTGGGGGTCCTTACCTAGTCCACAGAGGGAGCCGGGTGTGGGGAACCTTACCTAGTCCACAGAGGGAGCCGGGTGTGGGGAACCTTACCTAGTCCACAGAGGGAGCCGGGTGTGGGGAACTTACCTAGTCCACAGAGGGAGCCGGGTGCGGGGGTCCTTACCTAGTCCACAGAGGGAGCCGGGTGTGGGGAACCTTACCTAGTCCACAGAGGGAGCCGGGTGCGGGGGTCCTTACCTAGTCCACAAAGGGAGCCAGGTGTGGGGAACCTTACCTAGTCCACAGAGGGAGCCGGGTGCGGGGAACCCTACCGAGTCCACAGAGGGAGCCGGGTGTGGGGGACCTTACCTAGTCCACAGAGGGAGCCGGGTGCGGGGTCCTTACCTAGTCCACAGGAGCCGGGTGCGGGGGTACTTACCTAGTCCACAGAGGGAGCCAGGAGTGGGGAACCTTACCTAGTCCACAGAGAGAGCCGGGTGCGGGGAACCTTACCTAGTCCACAGAGGGAGCCGGGTGTGGGGGTCCTTACCTAGTCCACAGAGAGAGCCGGGTGTGGGGGTCTTTACCTAGTCCACAGAGGGAGCCGGGTGTGGGGAACCTTACCTAGTCCACAGAGGGAGCCGGGTGGGGGGGGGGGGGGGTCCTTACCTAGTCCACAGAGGGAGCCGGGTGTGGGGGACCTTACCTAGTCCACCGGGTGTGGGGAACCTTACCTAGTTCACAGAGGGAGCCGGGTGGGGGGTCCTTACCTAGTCCACAGAGGGAGCCGGGTGCGGCGGAGATGGTCAGCTGGGTCTGCTGTTTAGGCTGGGCGCGGTTCTTACCTAGTCCACAGAGGGAGCCGGGTGTGGGGGTCCTTACCTAGTCCACAGAGGGAGCCGGGTGTGGGAGTCCTTTCCTAGTCCACAGAGGGCGCCGGGTGTGGGAAACCTTACCTAGTCCACAGAGGGAGCCGGTTGGGGGGGGGGGGGGGGGGGTGGGGCCCTTACCTAGTCCACAGAGGGAGCCGGGTGTGGGGAACCTTACCTAGTCTACAGAGGGAGCCGGGTGTGGGGGGGGCTTACCTAGTCCACAGAGGGAGCCGGGTGGGGGGTCCTTACCTAGTCCACAGAGGGAGCCGGGTGTGGGGAACCTTACCTAGTCCACAGAGGGAGCCGGGTGTGGGGGACCTTCCCTAGTCCACAGAGGGAGCCGGGTGTGGGGGTCCTTACCTAGTCCACAGAGGGAGCCGGGTGTGGGGGACCTTACCTAGTTCACAGAGGGAGCCGGGTGTGGGGAACCTTACCTAGTCCACAGAGGGAGCCGGGTGTGGGGGTCCTTACCTAGTCCACAGAGGGAGCCGGGTGTGGGGGACCTTACCTAGTCCACAGAGGGAGCCGGGTGTGGGGGACCTTACCTAGTCCACAGAGGGAGCCGGTGTGGGGAACCTTACCTAGTCCACAGAGGGAGCCAGGTGTGCGGAACCTTACCTAGTCTTCAGAGGGAGCCGGGTGTGGGGGTCCTTACCTAGTCCACAGAGGGAGCCGGGTGTGGGGAACCTTACCTAGTCCACAGAGGGAGCCGGGTGTGGGGAACCTTACCTAGTCCATAGAGGGAGCCGGGTGTGGGGAACCTTACCTAGTCCACAGAGGGAGTCGGGTGCGGGGTCCTTACCTAGTCCACAGAGGGAGCCAGGTGTGCGGAACCTTACCTAGTCCTCAGAGGGAGCCGGGTGCGGGGAACCCTACCTATTCCACAGAGGGAGCCGGGTGTGGGGAACCTTACCTAGTCCACAGAGGGAGCCGGGTGCGGGGGTCCTTACCTAGTCCACAGAAGGAGCCGGGTGCGGGGGTCCTTACCTAGTCCACAGAGGGAGCCAGGTGTGGGGAACCTTACCTAGTCCACAGAGGGAGCCGGGTGCGGGGAACCTTACCTAGTCCACAGAGGGAGCCGGGTGCAGCGGAGATGATCAGCTGGGTCTGCTGTTTAGGCTGGGCGCGGTCCGATGACCAGCTCAGACTGACGGCGTTCTCCAGACAGAGAGTCGCCTCATACTGTGCACTGTCTGCGATCACCTCGCCCTCCACCACCGTGTAGACGAAGACTTTGAAGCCGGTCGACATGGAAGTCGTAACCGGGATCGAAAGTGTCACCAGACCTGTCCACAGCCGGCGACGTGAAAATGTGCGGTTAGACCTATTAGTGTCGGGCAAACAAAACATAAATATGTCGGGGGGGGGGGGGGCTATTCGGCCCCATTCGTATCTCGGAAACCGCTGGACCGATTCTCTCCGAGAAAGCGGCATTCGATTCCTTGAAGCATGAACGACATTCCCATTTTCATAAATGTGCCAAATTTTTAATGGGCGGATACAGGTAGCAAAACAATGGGCAACACATGCATTTTAAGAGTATTTGCCGTTGGACGTTGTTTGCACGCATTGTTTTTTCTTCATGTTGTTGGATTTCTTCATGTTGTTGGATTTCACCCCCTAATTGTATGCTCTAACATCTATTCTTCTTTGAAGTTTTGGGGAACATAACCCAATGGCATCCACAGGTGGTTATCTAAAGATGTCACTATAAAATGTTTCCCGCCTTGATTTTTTTTAATTTGACCTCTGTGACCTGTGACGTCACAGAGGTCAAATTAAAAAAGGTGACATTTGACCAAATTTGACCTTGTCGTGGTCCGGTATCGCAAATAACAACGCTTCACGTTCGACGGCGGGTCTATGTATGACTTCACGCGAACAGACAAAGACAGGGGAGCAGCGGCAGCTGCCCGCGCCACCGCGTCCCGACCCAGAGTCCGGCCGGCCGCACGCCGACCCCGGGCGCTGACCCGCGGCCGTGGGCGATCACGTGACCGCGTCCAGCGGCCCGAGGCCGGGCTAGCTGGCGGCCGGAGCCGCGGAGCCAGCGGCCGGCGGGCCGCAGACAAATCGTCCAACGCCATCACATCTCCCTCCCTCCCAACAGTCTGCCACACACAATCTGCGGTGCCAAACAGCGGCTCCAGGCTCCGGCGGCGGCCGGACAGCGACTCCAGGCTCCGGCGGCAGCGGCGACAGCGGCATTGGCTCGCCCGGCATAGACTGCAGTGGTGGAGGCTGACCTGGCAGCGGTGGTGGCTGGCCTGGCAGCGGCGGAGTCTGGCCTGGCAGCGGCGGAGTCTGGCCTGGCAGCGGCGGAGGCTTGCCTGGCAGCGGCGGTGGCTGGCCCGGCAGCGGCGGAGTCTGGCCTGGCAGCGGTAATCGCCGGGGTACGGTGCCCATCCCCGGTAGGCTTGACAGTGCCGGAAGAGCCGGAAGAGACCGTGCCGGAAGAGACCGTGGCGGAGGCAGAGGCGACTGCGGAGGAGGCAGAGGCGACCGCGACGGAGGCGGAGGCGGTGCCAGCGCCGGGAGAGGCTCGTTGGTCGGTGGCGGTGGCAGCAGCGCGGGCTCGCTGGAGGTGCGGACGGACGAAGAGTGTCCGGCTCGTCCGCAGTCCCCGCACGAGGGCAGCTGTCACAGTACGGCTGCGACAGTCCGTCGCTCATTCGGGGTCAGAGCCGGATCCCAGAAGGAGTGGATGCTGAGGCTATGCAGGTCCGCCTCGAGTTTTGCGAGGTCGAGCCTCTCGCCCATCCCCGGTATGCTCGACAGGAGGCAGAAGTCTTCCCATCTTTCCTTCCACGCGCGAAACGCGTCGCCACGGTCCGTCGCCAGGTCGAGTTGATCAGGCTGTACAGCTCGCCCCAGCCAGGAAGTGCTGTTCACTGGAAGTACTTGTTGCAGCGCACCGGCCGTCGGTGCAGTGTTCGCGTGACATGTTCACTTATTTACGTTAAACTGGTGAATAATTGTTGATTTAGACAAGTACCGACCGCGCCATGTCGTGGTCCGGTATCGCAAATAACAACGCTTCACGTTCGACGGCGGGTCTATGTATGACTTCACGCGAACAGACACAGACAGGGGAGCGGCAGCTGCTCGCGCCACCGCGTCCCGACCCAGAGTCCGGCCGGCCGCACGCCGACCCCGGACGCTGACCCGCGGCCGCGGGCGATCACGTGACCGCGTCCAGCGGCCCGAGGCCGGGCTAGCTGGCGGCCGGAGCGGCGGAGCCAGCGGCCGGCGGGCCGCAGACAAATCGTCCAACGCCATCACAGAGACCTCGTTTCACTTTGAAGGTATTGACCGAAGGTCACGAAAATTTAAGAAATTGTCGATCATCATAACACCTACCTATCCTATATGGTTGATCGTTATATCTCTCATACTGTTGGAGATCTTAGGGGGGGGGGGGGCACTAAAGTGCCCCCTCCACCACTGCGTGTTAGTGGCGTACCCCTCTCCACTGCGCGTGTTATGTCAGTTTTGTATTTGTGCAGTGACGTGCTCAGGAGCGGAAGAGGAGGGGAATTGAGCCTTGTCTTTTGTTATCTCTATCTTTGCTTATTTATATTTTGTGCTATGTAGTGTCACGCCATGGGTCCACAATTCCCCCTAATTTCATCCCTGGGACCGCCTTTGCCCCAAAATGCAATTTTGATCCATGCAGATGATACTGCATTAAATTAACCACTGCAAAATAACGTTCAGAGGCACTCAACACAATACGTGACGGAGTCAAACAGATGCCCCAAAGTCCGTCCCTGGAGACGCCCTTGGAAAACCCAAAATGGGAAAAAAATGAAACATGTGCAAGGCATTGCTAAAACAGGTCACCATGTTTCAAGTTGATATATTTTGCTCTGTAGTTACACATCGTGGGTCCACAACTCCCCCTAATTTCATCCCTGGAGCCGCCCGTAACATTGGGCCTTGGGTTTGCGTGCCAACCCCTGGAACCGCCTATGCCAAAAAATACAATTGTGATCCATGCAGATGATATTACACGAGATAGTCCACCGCAAAAAAACGTGTTGTGTTACTAAATACAATGTGTGTGTACACATGCCCACCAAATCCCGTTCCTGGAGTCGCCTGTGGGCAACCCCCCAAAAGAAACATAAGATGTGCAAAGAACACCTAAGAAGACTCACTGAGTTCAAAATTCTTATTCAGATTTCGATGAAATCCAAGTGAACCAAAATGCCTCCAAAAATACGTCCTCGAAGGCGCCCAGGCGTAATACAAAATGAAGACAACAAATGTTCAACATGTCTACAAACATAGCGAAAGCGATAAGCGGAGCGAAGCGATGTGAAAAGCGATAAGGAAGGGTGTGCAAGTCGTAGGCTCGTATCGACAACGGTTGGAGAATGGGAACTGATTCCTATTCACCCCTATTCACCCCCCCTCCCTTCGTATCTCGGAAACCGCTGAGCCGATCATCTCCGAGCAACGGGTATTCGAAGCCTTGGAGCATGAACTTTACTTGGAGCATGAACTTGGAGCATGAACTACATTCCTTTATTCATAAATATGAAACATTGTGTCATGGGCGGATACAGGTAGCACACAAATTGGGAGAAAACATGCATTGTTAGATTCTTTGCCCTGGGACGTTGTTTGAACGCAATGCTTTCATATTGTTGGATTTCGTTGGTTGGACTGGTTGTATGCTCTAACATATACTCCTTTTTCAAGTTTGGTGAAATTAACCCAATGGCGTCCTCAGACAATTTCGAAAGGGAATATCTAAAGATGTCACTATAATATTTTGGCCGCTTTGATTTATGTTTTAGATGCTTCTAATTGTATGTGTATACATGATACATTAAATTATGGTAGTTTTTAATTTGTGCAGTCGCGTGCTCAGGAGGGGAAGAGGAGGGGAATTTAGTCTTATTTTTTGTTATATTTATCTTTGCTTATTTATATATTTTGCTATGTAGTGTCACGCCATTGGTCCACAATCCCCCCCCCCATTTCATCCCTGGGACCACCTATGTCCCAAAATGCAATTGTGATCCATGCAGATGACATTGCATGCAATTAACCACTGCAAAATAACGTTCAGGGGCACTAAACACAATGCGTGTGAACAGAGTCAAACATATGCCCCCAAAGTCCGTCCCTGGTGTCGCCCTTGGGAAACCAACAATTTCGAACAAATATTAAACGTGTGCAAGGCATTACTAAAACAGGTCACCAAATTTCAGGCTGATATATTTTACTAAGTAGTTACACGTCGTGGGTCGACAACTCCCCCTAATTTCATCTCTGGAGACGCCCATGACATTGGGCCATGCACTTGCGTCCCACCACTGGAACCGCCTATGCCACAACATACAATTGTGATCCATGCAGATGATATTACACGAGATAGTCCACCGCAAAAAAACGTGCTGTGTTACTAAACACAATGCGTGTGTGTACACTACACATGCCCATTAAATCCCGTTCCTGGAGTCGCCTGTGGGCAACCCCCCCAAACAAAAAACCCACAAAATAACAAAACAATAACAAAAGATGTGCAAAGAACAGGAAGAAGGTTCACTGAGCTCGAAATTCTAATCTTTCAGATTTGGTTGAAATACCTGTGACCCAAAATGCCTCCCAACTTACGTCCCTGAAGGCGCACATGCGTAATAAAAAAAAAATGTTCAGCATGTCTACAAAAAGCGGTAAGGAAATGTGTAAAAGTCGTAGGCTCGTGTCTACAACGGTTAGAGAATGGAAACTGATTCACTTTGAAAGCCGAGTCACGCTGAAAACCCAAACATGCCCCCGAAAAACCACGTCTGGAGCCGCCCCTGGTGAGCAAAAAATAAAAAAAGAGTCAAAATGTGCCCAATGAATATTTAGGAAAAGTCCAAAGTTTGATGGCCGTATCTCTACTCGTTTGGGGACAGGAGCGGAGGAACCTTAATGGTGTCATTTTAGCCCCCCACCCCCACCCACCCCGACACTAATAGGGTTAACAAGAACTACGATGTAGTCTGAGAAACACAACGCCTGCTGGAAAAGGCATTTGAACGTATTATACCAAGTGCGTGGGGTGAAAAATCATGAATGGCAAGCTTTTGGAAGTCAGCCATTTTGGGGAGATTGGCTAAGAATGTGCTTCGAAAAATACACGGCTGGTTGACCGGGGCGGTGATTGGTCCTATTTAGCCAAGGCATAGCTAAACAAAAACAAGAACACGATTCAAATGCAATTTTTAACAGATGTTGCGAGTATGTGGCATGTGGCCAACTGTTTCGGATGAACGAACCAAATATGTACATTGGATAGGAAGCTTCATGCACTGTTTCCAGGCTAATCATAAAAAAGAAAATCCCAGAGCCTCATACTATAGAGTGCAATTACATTTCTAAGGACAGTGACAATATTTCGCCCTCGGCCATCTTCAGCTTACTAAATCTTATACCTTATTAATGCAGCATCTAAGTATGTGCATACATCAACACTCAAAAATCTTTCATGTCAACAAGAGCACAAAATAACGCATATTTTTAAGTCTAAGCCTTGTTACACTCACATTATATACAACATTCGAAGTCATATGCGTTTAGGCAAGCGAACATAGCCCGCGCACTACAGGGGGGTGATTTCCGCACCCCCCTCAGGGTTTTCTCAGATAGCGAAAAAAACGGCGGCGCGCAGCACCGCCGGGTTTTAGCACACCTGTTAGGACATCAATTGCGCGCATTTTTAAGAAAACAAATGACCTCGGGTCATCTCTTGTCAGGTCACCAGACCAGGTCAAGTGACCCCACCTCCAAAAAGTTTCCAGTTGTGCCAAAGCAAGAGTTTCTCGCCGATCAGTTTGAAACTTACAGGGTGTCATGAGATCATAAGTACTTGCAATTCGTTTTTCTCAGAATTTCGATATCAGTGATCTAAGGCCAGGTCAATTTCGTGACCTCCCCATCATAAGTCAATGGGGGAATATTAAAATGGTTCCTATTTCAAGGATATGCATGATGTTAGTCCAATTACTTCTGGATCATGTTATTATAGGATGTTCTCGATGATCCAAGTGTAAGTTTTGTTCAGTGACCCTATGGGATCATTTGAGGTCATCCGAGTTCCCATCACTTGTTTGTAAATAACTCGCGACATAATAAAGATAGATAAGTAAAACCGACAGAAATGTGTTTATCTCGTCGATATACGTCTCCTTATATGCAACATGACCTACTTGGGTCTTGAAATCAGGTCAAGGACAAGACAAAATTACCTTGTAAACTATTCAAAGCGCCTTGACGAGACAAACACAATGGCGTAAACAGTTTTCCGTTATCGCTATTACGTAAAAGTTAAGAGCGAAAAACGATTTTGCAAAAAAGCAGCATGTTTTTTTTTACCTCTGGAGCTTCAAATATTGACCTGAGATCAAATTTAAGGACACTTGGTCGATTTAAAATTGCAATGGCTGGCGATGTATTTTTCCCGTTTGTTTCTAGCTAGCATAGTTCCCGAGATATATGGGAATTTCTGGAGCGAAGTCCTAAAACAGGCAAAAACTGGAAAATTTGACCTTTGATGACCTCAATTTTGACCTGACCTAAAAAAAAACATTGAAATACTTTCGATAGAAATTGTATCATGCTATCAAACGTCGATTTCTGCTTGTCGCTACGTAGCGTAGTTTTCGAGATCTTATGGGGGGGGGGGGGCGGAAATGAACCCCCCTGCAGTTCGTGTTCGGCGCAAACCTGCAGTGCGCAGGATATACATAGTCGTGCGTTGGTGCGAAAGTCTAAACTATTGAAATTACAAACGATTTTGTCTTTATTTTGTCTCTTGTCAATATGGGAGACAGCGTACTGGCGCACAAGGTTACGAGTGACTTATTTGAAGAATTCTGAGGTGAGGTTTGATAAACTTGAAGATGACCCAGAGCCGGCATTTGCTACTGTTTCCATATATAATAATTTGTATGATTATTATGAGGCTTTCGCTTTATATTTCTTTCTTGGGCAACTCAATTGTTAACACGCGCCCTGCAGGGGGGGGGGGGGGGGAAGGGGTGGTAAAAGTGCTTTGAGTGGCCCCCACCAAAAGTGGCTCATACAAAAATGACTCCAGCTCAGCTGGGGTCATTTTTTACTTTACATGAATACCCTAACACCTGGCTGCATGCTCACATCATCCCTATATTTTAACCAGCGCCGTGCCGGGGAGGGGGGGGGGGGGGGAGGGGGGCTAGAGACCTCTTAGGTTTTCTCGGATAGCGAACAAACGGCGAAGCGCAGCGCCGCCATTTTTGACAGAGCTGTTTGTGCATCAATTGTCCACATTACGTTTTTTTAAAAATCCTCGGGTCATCTTAGGTCAACAACAACAACAACAACAACAACAACATTTATTGCTATGATGAGATGATGACAATGATTGTCCAGGTGATGGTGCAAAAGCCAAAGCTTAAGTCGCGGCACCACCACCTGGTCAGCTTAGTGAAGTCCAGCTTTTCTGTCCGGTGAAGGCGAGTCAGTCATGGATGATTATGTCGGCGCAGATCCGTGGATTCAGTTTACAAGAGGCGACAAGTAATAAGCAGGAATTTTTGGAAGTCATTGGCGATTAACAGTGCAGAGTCTTTTGTTGTGTTATAACCCAGAAGGAGTATATTTATTTTCATTGTGTTGGTTAATGTTTGAAAGTCGACATTGAGATGTGATGAAACCTGTCTGAAAAGATCCGTTCTTGCTGAAGTGAAACGTGGGCAGTCTAGAATGAAGTGGTTTGTGTTTTCCTGATTATGGCCACAGGAACATGCAGGGTCCGTGTTCCTTTGTATAGAATATTGATGTGCATTTAGCCTTGACATCCCCAGTCTGAGCTGTGTGTGTAGTGTATTACCTAGTTTTATACCTAAAGTGAAATAGTGTGGAGGGTGCGGTGTGCCGTATAGTGTTGTGATGCTGCGTTTAAACTGCTTCCGGTCCTGCCAGCGTTGGATAGATTGGGGCAGGGAGTTCCAGTTTTGGGATGTCTTCGGGATGAAAGCTTTCTGATACATGGAGGTCCGGAAATGTAGCAGTGTCAGTAACTTTGCATTTCTTAGAGTTCGTCTCGTATCTTTTAGTCTTGTTTCGGGAATCATGTTTCTAATATATTCTGGTATACAAGTTGTGTTGTTCTTTATCTGTCCGAATAGTAATAACCTGTGAATTTTACGTCTAGTCTTGAGACTGTCCCATCCAAGTTCGAGTCGTAGCTTGTCTGTTGAAGTTCTTGGAAGTGTGTTTGTGACCAGTCTCGCAGCTCTGTTTTGCAGTCGTTCTAGTCGTAATTCATCGGATATTGTCAGGTGGCCGTCGTAGATGCAGTCGCAGTAGTCAAAGTGAGGTCGTATGTACGTCTTGAAAATTGTATCGAGTACTTGTCGTGGCAGATATTTGGCTATGGGGTATAGAGGACTGAGGGCAATGTTTATTTTCCTGACAATAGCGTTAACTTGATTTTGGAATCGAAGATCTTTTGAAAGAATTAATCCCAAGTGTTTATTGGTGTCTGTCTTGGTAATCGGCTGTCCTGAGAACTTTAGTTTGGGTAAATCGTGGTGGTTATTTTTGGAAAATGTCTGAGTGAAAGTTTTAGATGGGCTAAATATTATGACCCACTGTTGTCCGTAATTTTCGATGATTTCTAGGTCCTTTTGAAGGGAGGTTTGGACTTGTGTCATGGTGTCAGGGGTATGAGAGGCGTATAATGAAATGTCGTCAGCGTAAAAGAGGGCCGTGTTTGTCAATTGGTCAGCCATGGCTTGTTGTTCGGCTTGATGCGTATGTCTCTTCTAGGGATTGCTTTGTAGGCGGCCTCGAGGATGGCGGAAGTGAATTTTTCAGTTGCAGTGTCAATGTCTTCCCTAACTATTTTCTCCCAGTCAGTAGTTTGTATAAGTCTGGTTAGTTTGTCCGCGTCAAGTCTACTGTAGTCCCATATTGTTTTGGTCAGTGTAGCTGTGGGAGAGGATGGTAAATGTGTGGTGATAAAAATGGGAAGATGGTCCATGTTACCAAATGAGGACAATGTTCCTGAGTCAGCTACAAGGTCTGTGTTGTTGGTTATGGCTAGGTCTCTGAGATTTGCAACTGTTCCTGTTATTCTGGTGGGAGTCGTTATTAGTTGAGTAAGTTCCATTGTGTCTAATGTGTTTTTAAATCGTGTATCGAAGGGTGTTATTCCACTGTTGCCAGGACCGGAAGTTGTTTCGGTGTACCTTCTATCTAAGTAAGTATTTCCAGTGTTAAAATCTCCCAGCACAAATATTCCTATCGGTGAATGTGAGTTAGCTAGGGCAATGCTTTCTATGAACCTACTGTTAAAATCTTCTAATCTGTCGACTGTAAGTCCTGGTGGAAGGTAAGTACTGCAAATTATTATTGATGTGTTGTTTATTGATACTTTAGCCCATACCCAGTCCTCCCCTGCTATTTCTAGATTTTTAAGTCTCCTAACTGCTAAATTAGATCGAGCGTATATGGCGGTACCTCCTCCAGCCCTGTCTCTGTTATTCAGATATGGTGCGTGAAAGTCAGGCAGTTCGTACAGGCTGGGGTGGACTGTATCGTCAAGTTTTGTTTCGCTTACCATTAACAAATCTATATTGTTTGTGTTAGCAAATATTTGAAGTTCATCTATCTTGGAGGAGATACTGTTAATGTTTACGTGACAGATGTTCAAGCGGCTGGGGCTCGGGCCGGGATTTGTTTCAATGCCGCTAATTACAAGCAGTAAAGTTACGATGGGGCATCTCCCTAGATGCTTCCATTGGCGTACGGTTGTGTGTTTGTCTGACGCTGGGGATGTCAAGAGTTGTGTGTTGTTATAGGACCGTATTGTGGTATGTGCTGCTGGTGGAATGTGATATGTGTTGGTGTGAGTGTGTGTGTAACTGTATGTGTATGACCGAAACTGGATAGGGATTACGCTAGGATCCACGGATCTGCGCCGATCTACTGGACAATGACTGACATAATACATGCAGGTTAAACAAACCATGGTGGCTGGGCGCGACAGCGCGAAATATCTGAAGATGAACGACAACAATTACTAGCTCTGCTGGCGCAGATGAGTCGCAGTGAGACTTTGTGCACATACAAACACACACTCGCACACACACACTTCACAGGTACAGAGCACAAGTTTGGATGGCGATAACAACGATGTATCCTGTATCCCGTCCCTTCCCGCCACTGCCACCCCCCCCCCCCCCCCCCCCATCTCATGCACACGCGTAGTCTTCGGACGTCCAGACGGTACATCCCTCCAACACCGCCAGACGGCCGGGCCACCACGACACCACGCCCAGCCACCACGACAGGTGACAAGTCGGCGGGCCCGGCACGGCCCGACAGCGATACGCCGGGCACCACGACAGGTGACAGGTCGGCGCACCTCATACAGCCTAGCGGTCAGCGGTCACCCCAGATCAGCGGACCTAGTACAGCCCAGTGACAAACTCTCCCTACATCAGACCCGACAAGTGACAGGTCGGCGGACCTAGCACGGCCCAGCAGCGACCGGGCGGCACATGCTGCCGCGCCAGCCGGCCGGCGGAACCGGCACGGCCCTGCAGTGACACGTCACACAGCCGGTCCGCACGTCGGCGTCCGGTCACGGGCCGCATATCGGTCTTCCACTCTACAGCGACGGGAGTTCGACACCAAGTGAAATACAAAGCAGAATTATATTCGAGCTCGCAACGGGGAACGTGTGATTAACACGGGACGAGCCAGCACAAATAAATCAGTTTCATTCGGTTAAACTGGAGCAAGACAAAACGAGTGCTCACTCAGGTATGCAAAAGCAAGACAGAACAAACAAACACTTTCAAAAGTAGCAATGCATGGAAGTGATACAACTTAGTTGCGAACACTCGTTAATTCAAAATGAAATGAAGAACCGAAAACATGCTGACCGCGTCCACAACAAAACCAAGTACAGTACAACAGGCGGAGAAGACCGCCACGCGGTTGAGTCGCCACCAACAAACGCTTACTTTTTCGGGTGGCACGCGGAGGCACCGCCGGCGCGCGACCCGGTGTCTCGAAGACTCTGTCTCCTACCAGAGCTCACTGGGATAAAGCCGTCGCCTTTGTCGCCCCCTCCGGCTGCGGCGGTGTCAGCCGGGTCGCCATGGCCAGCAGCGCCGGTGTCAGCCGGGTCGCCGCGGTCAGCAGCGCCGGTGTCAGCCGGGTTGCCGCGGTCAGCAGCGGCGCGGTCAGCAGCGGCGGAGCCGGGCACCCGGGCGGGGAGCGGCTGCGAGGCACCGCCGACGAGACGATGCAGGTCGTCCGTCGAGCGGATGATCTTGGTGCTGTCGCCGCTGCTCACCTTTGCCTTTAACTTGCCGGCATCCGACCAGACGGCCCAGAGGCGGCCGTCCTTACGCAGCTGGCGTCCTTTGTAGAGGATCTCCTGGTTCATTTTGGTCAGGCTGTCGGAGAGGTAGATTTTTTCCGCCACCGCCGCCGTGATGTGCGTGCCCGCTACAAACCCGGGAGCTCGCAGCTTGCGCCGGGCGGCGTACAGCTCCTGTCGGGCGCTGAAGGGTTTGAACCTTACGATGACGGGTCGAGTCCGGCCGGCCGCGAGATGACCGATTCGGTGAGCCACGTCGATCTGGTTGGTGACGTCGACTCCGACGGTAAGGCCCAGCTCCACGATCTTTTCGTCGACAGACTCGTTGGCCTGCTCAGGCAAGCCAGACACGATGATGGAGCTTTTCCGGCTGTACTGGTCCAGGTCGTTCAGAGCATGGGCCTGCTCGGTGACCACCGAAGCTAACTGTCTCACCTCTGTCTCCAGACCGTCGATCTTGGCCTGCTGCTGGTCGATCAGGAGTGCCATCTCTTCTTTATTGGCCAAGATGGCCGCCTCAACGGCCGGCTTGACGATTGCCTCCAGCAGGCCGGCTCGCACCGTCGGGTTTTTCAGCGCCTCCACAACAGCGGCGATTAACTCCTCAGTCTTCGTCATGTTGCTGCTCACGTCTCACAAAATCACTCGCTCACAACTCAAACTCACTCGCTCACAACTCAAACTCACTCAAAATCCGGCTAACTCTCACAACACTGCCGCGCCCCTGCCACCACGGCTCCGCTCAGTCCACTGGCACGGTCAGGTTTACTTGGTCTCGAGCCTCGGGCTTAGCTCAGGTCACAGTACCACGATCAAAACAGGGGTGGAGTGCAAACGTCCTCTCCCTTCGACCGACAGAACTGGAAAGACCGACAGAAGGTCAAGTCACCAGACCAGGTCACGTGACCCCACCTCACAAAAACTTGTGGTTGTACCACAGTCACAGTTTTGGGATGATCAGTTTTATACTTAAAAGCTTTCATAAGGTCACATATATTTACAATTCGTGTATCTTGGATTTTTAATCTCAGCGACCTAAGGTCGGTTTAATTTCGTGACCTCCCCATTATAAGTATAAGGAGAAATATTCAAATGTTTCCTTTTCTAAGGATAGCAGTCTAATTCCTTCTGGATCATGCTATTATAGAACATTATTGATGACCTAGATGTCATTTTTGTTCAGTGAACCCTACAGGGTCAGCCGAGGTCATCCGAGGTCACCAACAGTTTTATTTCAATAACCTTGGGCATAATGACGATATATAAGTGAAACCGGCACAAATATGTTTATCTCGTCGCGGCACTTCTTCCTATATGCAACATGGCCTACTTGAGACACCACCACATGCCCTTAACCTGAGGTCACATTTGTAAGTTTACCTGACCTGGTCACCACTAATATGAGGCGAAACGTTTTGGCGAGACAATCACGATGGCGTCAAAATTATTGCCTTGTTGTTATTAGGTAAACATCTATTCGTGATACACTTTTTTAAGCCTTTTTGACATTTGATGAGTTTTGGAGCCTCAATTGTTTAACTGAGCTCAAATTTGAGGACACCATGGCGATTTAATTTGTGCAGGAGCTTTCCATTGCTTTTTTCTGTTTGTTCCTAGCTATCATAGTTTCTGTGATATCTGGGGGTTTCTGGAGCGGTCCTAAAACTTTAAAATCTGACCTTTGATAACCTCTGGTGACCTCAATATTAACTTGAGGAAACAAACATCTAAGTAACTTCCAATGTGCTTGTCGGGAGCTTTTGAACCCTTTTTTTCTGCGTCTTTATAGCTTTATTAGTTTTCGAGTTAAAGGGGTGGGGTCCCAGGACAGTGAAATCCACTGTCCTGATAGTGGACCTCCATTGAAAATGCACTAGCACCCCGGCCCGCCCCGGGGGAATCGACTGTCCGGAATTCCCGCGCCGTGCCGCGGGTGGGACGTTGAGACGCCTCCCCTAAGGTTTTTCGAAGATAAAAAAGGCTCCGCGAAGCGCCACCGTTTTTGGCACAGCTGTTAAGACATCAATTGCCCACATATTTCTTGCAAAATTCTTGACCACGGGTCATCTCAGGTCAGGTCACCAGGCCAGGTCATGTGACCCCACCTCCAAAAAAAGGTGTGCGGTCGTACCACTTCGGCAGTTTTTTGGCCGATCGATTTGGTACTTACATGATTTCATAAGGGTAATAGTACCTACAGTTCGTAAATCTCGGATTTTTGATATCGGTGACCAAAGGTCGGGTCGATTTCGTGACCTCAGCATTATAAGTCAATAGGAGAAATATTAAAATGCTTCCTATTCTGAGGATACGCATGATATCGGCCCAATTCCTTCTGGATCATGTTATTATAGGCCATTCTTGAAGACCCAGGTGCATTTTTGGTTCAGTGACCCCAAGTGGTAAATCTAATGTCTGGGTTGTTTTTTCGTCGGATTTTTTGTTTTAATGTAATTTATTATTATTGGCAATCAAGAGCTGAAACGTAACTGCTAATAAAAAAGTAAATGTACATACATACTGACGTGATAAATCTGATGATTAAGTGAATAATACATCTGAAGTGGTTTTGACGATCATGATTTCAAGGACATGATCGCTTAGTAAATTTTCACAGAAATGACATAGTCATTATTTTTGCTGGCATTTTGGCCCCCGAGTACTTCATGAGAAGGAGCATTTTATCCCCGACCTTATCCATAAGGACAAAATAATTTACCACCCCTGTTGGGGGGGGGGGGGGGGGGGTCGAAATCCGCCCACCCTCCGGTTTTTCAAAAATAGCGCAAAAACGGCGGTGCGCAGCGCCGCCGTTTTTTGCATACCTGTTTGGCAACTAACTACCCACATTATGTACAATTCTTTACTTCGGATCATCTGACGTCAGATCACCAGACCAGGTCACGTGATGACCCCACCTCCAAAACGTTTCCAGTAGTACCACAGCCACAGTTTTAGCTTGATAGGTTTCAAATTTGCAATATTTCATAAGGACATAGATATCGACAATCTGCATATCTCGGATTTTTTTTTATATCGGTGACCTAAGGTTAAGTCAATCTCGTGACTGCCAATACTTTTTTGTCAATAACTTTTGACATAATGTAGATAGAGAAGTGAAAATGGTACCAATGTGTTTGTCTCGTCAAGACACGTCTCCCAATATGCAACACGACCTACCTGGGTCACCACTTGATCTTGACCTGAGGTAAAATTTATCAGTTGACTTAATCTGGACAACATGAATTTAATTCGAAGTGCCTTGACGAGGAAAACACGATGGAGTCAAACGCATTGCTTTATCTCTATTAGGTAAAACGTTATTTGCGAAAAACAGTTTTGCCCAAAACAAACTTTTTGACATTTGATGACCTCTGGAGCCTAGATTTTTTATCTGATCTCAAACTTGAGGAAACTTTAACGATTGCATTTTTGAATAGCTTTCCATTGTTTTTTTTCTCTCGTTTGTTCCTAGCTATAGTTAGCTATAGTATATAGTTCCTGTGATGACTGTGGATTTCTGGAGCGAAGTCCTAAAACTTGAAAATCTGATCCGTGATGACCTCTGATGACTCCAATATTGACCTGACAAAAAAAGACCGATATACTTTCGTCGAAAGACTTTGTCTCGAGCTATCTAACCTTGTTTTTCGCTTGTATCTACGTTGCGTGGTATTCGAGATCATAGGGGGGGGGGGGGGGCGAAATCCACCCTCCCCCTCCAGGGCGTGTAGTTATCAGAGGCCCTCCAGGGCGAGTGTTAAGGTTTAGGTTCCTTTGTATAGGCAGGAGATAATGCATATCAGTGAATACAAAAAAGGAATCTCTGTAGAAACATCGGAGTATATCATGGACTGTTTGTCATGCAGTCTTGTAACAGTTATGTACAACGACGCCCGCACTTTCAGAAAGTTGGGGGACTTAGACATTCTTGAGTCGATTCTTTCCATGCAACGCCAATGTTAAAATCCGAAATATTAAGGGGGACGCGTCCTTCTTGGGAGAAAACGTCCACCCACCTCGCTTTCGACGACCATTGTTCAGTATCAACCAGTGGCGTGCGCAGAAATTCACAAACGACCAGGTCATTGTCTTGAGGGGCACCACCCGATCGACAGGGGCGCCACCAATATTGACGAAAATTTTGCAGGGGGAGCGCCTCTCCTTCTGCACCGTGCGGAAGGCGAGGCGCCCCCCCCCCGTCACTGGCCGGAGGGGCGCCGTCACTGGCCGGAGAGGGGCAGTCACTAACTAGTCGGAGGGGCGCCGTCACTCGCTGGAGGGGCGCGGCCACTGGCGGGAGAGGCGCCGTTACTGACCGGAGGGGCTCCGTCACTGGCCGGAGGGGCGCCTTCACTGGCCGGAGGGGCGCCGTCACTGGTCGGAGGGGCGCCGTCGCAGGGCCAGAGGGGCACTGTCATGGGCCGGAGAGGCGCCGTCTATGGCAGCGGGCGCTGTCACTAGCCGCAAGAGCGCCGTCACTGGCCGGGAGAGCGTCCTCCCTGGCCGGAGGGGCGCAGTCACTGATCGGAGTGTCGCCAGTTTTGCATGGGTGCCTCGGGTCCAAAGGACCAGGTCATGCCCTGACTGGCCGTATACACGGTACGTCACTGGCATCACGTCTACGTCGCTACTGGTATCACGTCTCGGTCGTCACTGGTATCACGTCCCGGTCGCCACTGGTATCACGTCTCGGTCGTCACTGGTATCACGTCTCGGTCGTCACTGGTATCACGTCTCGGTCGTCACTGGTATCACGTCTCGGTCGTCACTGGTATCACGTGTCAGTCGTCACTGGTATCACGTCTCGTTCGTCACTGGTATCACGTTTCGCTCGTCACTGGTATCACGTGTCAGTCGTCACTGGTATCACGTCTCGGTCGTCACTGGTATCACGTCTCGGTCGCCACTGGTATCACGTCTCGGTCGTCACTGGTATCACGTCTCGGTCGTCACTGGTATCATGTCTCGGTCGTCACTGGTATCACGTCTCGGTCGTCACTGGTATCACGTCTCGGTCGCCACTGGTATCACGTCTCGGTCGTCACTGGTATCACGTCTCGGTCGTCACTGGTATCACGTCTCGGTCGCCACTGGTATCACGTCTCGGTCGTCACTGGTATCACGTGTCAGTCGTCACTGGTATCACGTCTCGTTCGTCACTGGTATCACGTTTCGCTCGTCACTGGTATCACGTGTCAGTCGTCACTGGTATCACGTCTCGGTCGTCACTGGTATCACGTCTCGGTCGCCACTGGTATCACGTCTCGGTCGTCACTGGTATCATGTCTCGGTCGTCACTGGTATCATGTCTCGGTCGTCACTGGTATCATGTCTCGGTCGTCACTGGTATCAACACACGAGATTCCTGGCAGCATCGCGGAATTCGGTGTAAAACCCGTGAAACTTCGAAAACCAGGAGCACGGAGACTCTGGTGTGCATGACCTTTCAGCGAATATCTGCGAAGTGTCTAACGTTGAATAAACTTAAATCTTATCTGCAGACAACGTTTGCAATGCCGTTCTGCTTACGTGCATAGTGACCTTTGGTCTCACCAGACGTGCCAAAAAGCCAGAGGCGTCAGCAGGCGCGGACTCGCTGTTTGTCCTCAGCGGACAAACAGACAGACACTCGTCAGCGGACGCGACAGACACTCGTCGAGCTGCAGACTATGTATACACACTGGTCTTCGATACGGTGTTTCCAGGGCAGCCGGCTCTGAACGATGAACACTACAAGCAGTATGAGCCGCATGAGATGTACCGGAACATATTGCATTGTTATGATAGTGCCAGCCGAGACCCACGGCTCCATGGTCGTGTTTATATTGGCGGGCCTCTATGGTTTACCTCTGAGACAGTTTGCTGTGCTTAGCGTGATCACGAGAGCCGAAAATTTATTAAGCTTAACGAGGATAATGCAATCGAAAATCATTTGTTTTTCTTCTTGATTCTAAAAAAGACGCATTTGAGGTGGCGGTATTAGAGCTTATTATTATTAGAGCTAAAACTTATCATTAGAGCTAAAACAGTATTAGAGCTTGCAATCCTTTCGATACAATAAAAGCTCTTTGATTTTGACATCTTACGGTGGCATTAACCGGTCCGTGGCATTAAACGGTCCCTGTAGGGCGAGCCCTACAGGGACCGTTTCTCACCTTCGGTCTATGGCGGGGGGAGGGGGGTGACAGCGCCCCCTGTTAAAATCAAAACCAATCATTATATAGCAATGCGGTATGAACCAGCATGTTGCCTGTCATGAGAGTAATAAAACAGTATGATATTTTTAGGTTTCAGGTCAACGTGTGACCTTCCAGGTCAAGTGAATGACCTAAGACCGACCACGTCCAAAAATAGTGATTTTGCTCTGTCCGTCGTCATTACCAAAGTTATGAGTATAAAACAATTTGGATAGCGTCAAAATGTTGGTCGTTGTATTAGCTATCTGGCAATATATTTATTTTTAAGTCTGACCCAGGTAATGACCTCTTAGGTCACGGAAAATGTCACCATAGATGATAATTGGTATGCGTTTTGCATTACAGCACATGTACAGGGCGCTAGTATAACTTCCCAACGGAGAGAGATAGAGAGACACCTTCCGAGTTCGACGCCGAGTTCGACGCCCCCTCGAACTCGGCTCCTGTGGGACGAAGACAACAAAAAAAAAACGTTCGGAAGCTCGTCAAAAATAATTTCGAAACTATTTTTGACGTATTGTGTATTAACCGTCGCCCTACCTGACAGGCCTGACAGGCGGCCCCTGAAGTTTTTCTTGAATACTGTAGTATTCAAAACAGTACTGAACAATGAACATATGTTGTACTGTAGCGTCATACTCGAGTTGCTCAGTTTGTTCAGGTGTTTGTGAAACGGAACATGTGCGTAATAATTCAAAACAGCTACAATCTTGGTAGGCACTATACAAACCCTTTGCGATGTTGAGCTCAGCCAGCCCGGAGCGATTGGGATTGGGAGTGTCGTTGGATTGGGAGTGTCGTTAGGAGTGTCGTTGGGATTGGGAGTGTCGTTGGGAGTGTCGTTGGGATTGGGATTGGGAGTGTCGTTGGGAGTGTCGTTGGGATTGGGATTGGGAGTGTCGTTGGGAGTGTCGTTGGGATTGGGATTGGGAGTGTCGTTGGGAGTGTCGTTGGGATTGGGATTGGGAGTGTCGTTGGGAATGTCGTTGGGATTGGGATTGGGATTGGGAGTGTCGTTGGGAGTGTCGTTGGGATTGGGATTGGGAGTGTCGTTGGATTGGGATTGGGATTGGGATTGGGTTTGGGATTGGGATTGGGATTGGGATTGGGATTGTCGCGTTGGACCGGTGACCCACCTGTGGGGTGGGCGTCAGAGGTCGACGAGTTGAGGCCAGTCACGCCATCCAGACCAGCCGCCGAGAGGTCAGCCGCCTCGTCAAATGTCACCGGCACCGAGACAGCCGGCGCCAGGTCACCTCGGGACATCACCTAACACACACACACACACACACACACACACACACACACACACACACACACACACACCACACACACACACACACACACACACACACACACACACACACACACACACACACACACACACGCGTTAACACGAAAACACACCGGTGAACGATGGGGGTTAGGGGTGCCTAGAAAAGTTCGTTGAGCCATGGGATAATATGAAACGACGTTATTGAACCGTTGGACAAAAGATGAGATTTCCAACCATATTGATTTTCTGGAAAAGATGACTTAAATGATTTGTTTTTCATATAGCCGCCGGAGCACATCACCACATGGGGTGACGTCATGAGGCCAGTCATGTGACTCAATCAATCCTGGAGTAATCCTCCTCCACCAGGTGTAATCCACCAGGTGTAACCTCCAGGTGTAATCAATCAATCCATCTACTTCGGGACTGCCGACACCGACACCCAAAGCCATAAAACAACCGGTTAGCTCGATCCTACGACACCATTTCATCACTAAAGGCTAGGTTTAGCCCTATTAGTGACAGGCTCCTGGCTACCCTTATTAGTGGCAGGGGAAGGGGGGGATGCCCCCCCCCCCTCCCCACCGGAGATCTCAATATCCACCCGTCCGATTTGCAAAAATCAAACCGCGTTCGATTCTCCTCAACACGATCTACCTTTCTAAACAAATCGTATATTTTGGATAATGGGGGGGGGGGGGGCAACAGGGGGAAAAAACAAGCAAAATTAGAGGTATATTTGATTCACCACAGCTGCCATTTTTATCAACCAATTTGAATGTAACAAATGGGGGTTGATATGTATTGAATTGGGGATTGATATATCACGGTGCCTTTGGAAAATTCAAAAATCATAGGTGTATGCAAGTCACTAAATATGGGGGGTGAAATAAATGCGTAATAAAACCGCTTTTTGTTAGTTTCTTTTTAAATAAATGAAACGCTACGTTATTGTGACATCAGACATACAAGTTATAACGCATATTTGTATCCATAGGCGGTGCCAGGTTGGCGAAAAAGGGAGGCAAAATATATAACAAATACATTCCTGGAAACTTCCCCTTTTCAAGTCCCTGAAACCGCCTCTGCCGTGCAATGTTTATTATATTTTACTAACATCAATTAATTTGAACTTGTTTCTATCACCGTAAACCTATGTAACTCCTTTATATTTCAGGCAGGTAGGAAGAGGCCGTGCAGAACGCATCTCCGTATTATCGCCAAATGTCGCCGAAAAAAACCTAAAAATCAATTAAAAAAAATCAAAAATCCATCAATTTTCCCAGCTCAGCACCCAACTTTTCTAGAGGAGTTACACCCCTGCACTGAAAGAAAAAATGACACCCCAGACGGGGTAGTGTAGGTACCTGTCGATTACCACAGCACGGATAAGTGTTCGTTGGGGTGTTTCTGAGCAATTTTAAAATGGGGTGTCCAGCGTACACTCCAGGGAGGTGTCACGGAAAAATGGGGAGTTGCGGATGATTTTAGGGGTATCAATACCGGGTTTCATACACCCGATTTTGCCTAGAATTACACTTCTTTGAGGAGCTTACACCCCAATGTTTGTGCCACGAATCCCCGGCGAGGTGTCAGATCCCAAATTGGGGGTCGCACTAAAAAACTGAGCGCCCCAGAATTTGGCCAGTAACCTCCCATATTTTGTTTGACTCTACAATGGTGTATGGTTCCTGGAATTATCTGAATCCACAATATTGCTCATTTTATAACATACTAAAATAACACCCTTTCAGGTGTCAATATGACTACACCAATCCGTGTGTTTTTACACCATTGCGACACTGCCACGCCACAGTAAATCACAATAACCAGGTGCAATACATGCAATAACTGCGTCTCCCACGCCTAATGTGCCACGATAGATAATCTGGTATAGTCGAAGGTATTGCTCAATTCCTTTAGCAATCTAGTTCAACCGATACATGCGTGGACAGCAATCTACCATTTATTATAATTTGGGGAAGTTATTCCATGAAGTTTTACCATTGCGAGACGCCTATCAGCTTACTGCATCATTGCATGAAACCAAACCAGACAACGTATCTCTATCTATTCCAACCTCATCTCAAATATACAAAAACATCATTATCCGACTACGAAATTTAATTAAATCAATAATTTTCCTATCCCAAATATTACATTACAGAACAGTGACATCTAGAGGCAAAAAAAACTAGCATTTACTAACGCCATCTATTCACACCTGCTAGTGGTGTCAGGGGCAATCCGTAAGGGGATCGCTGACATCGTCAGCGACACCCCAAAATTCGATACGGCAAATTTTTGGGAGTTTACAAGGCTAACTCCAATAAAGAGAGTCATAGTTTTATTCGCAATCAATGACAACATTCAGAGCAAGTTCCTAAACAAACAGACGTTTCGACATACAGGGTGTCTTCGTCAGTGTAAATTATCAATATTTAAATTATAAAGACATTAGACACAAAGATATTAATACAAAGTCAAGCAAACACAATCAGCTTCAGGCAAACTAAGAGAAACATTACTTGCGTATTGATCTACAAATTCTAGTTATAACACGTTCCTAGTTTTGACACGTCCCTTCCATTTTAACATCTCCTAAAACTGAACCACAATGCACAGCAACAGGGCGACAGAGTTCGTTTTACGTCTTCCTCTTCAATGAATCTGGAGCGAAAATTGCATTGAAGAGGAAGACGTAAAACGAACACTGTCGCCCTGTTGCTGTGCATTGTGGTTCAGTTTTAGGAGATGTTAAAATGGAAGGGACGTGTCAAAACTAGGAACGTGTTATAACTAGAATTTGTAGATCAATACGCAAGTAATGTTTCTCTTAGTTTGCCTGAAGCTGATTGTGTTTGCTTGACTTTGTATTAATGTCTTTGTGTCTAATGTCTTTATAATTTAAATATTGATAATTTACACTGACGAAGACACCCTGTATGTCGAAACGTCTGTTTGTTTAGGAACTTGCTCTGAATGTTGTCATTGATTGCGAATAAAACTATCATGTCTGATACACTACAAAGAGAGTCATGGTCGTTCTTCGGTGTACATAAATGGGAATATAACTACTTAACCCTATTTGTAACAGGCTCCTGGCTACCCCTATTTGTAACAAAGGGGGGGGGGCGGATTCCGCCCCCCGGAGATCGAGATCTACCCATCCGATTTTCAAAAATGAAACGGTGTTTGGTTCCCCTCAACACGATCTAAATTTATAAATAATAAAAAAAATCTAAATTTTGGATAGGGGGCAACAAAGGGGCAAAAACGACAAATTTTAGTGGTATTTTTGATTCGACATAGCTTTCATGTTTATCGACCGATTTTAACACAACTAATAGGAATCGATAGAGATTGAATCGATAATTGATATATGACGGTGACGTTTGAAAAATCAAAAATCCTAGGCGTGTGCAGGTCACTCAATATGGGGGTGAAGTAAATGCGTAATAAAACCATTTTTTATGTTTTTTTTTTGATAAATGAAATGGTATGTGATTGAGACATTAGAAAAAACAGTTATAAATCATATTTTTGCCATAGGCGGTACCAGGTTAGTGAAAAAGGGGGGTAAAATTGGGGAAAATATTAACCGCAGACAAGTTGCTACCCAGCACTATAAATATGTTACTGATCATAGATAGTTCCTTTTTGCATGTTGTACTTCATCATAGGCGTATCCAGGATCCAAACTAGGGCGGCGCAAGACCTTTTGATAAGTATATTATCCGCTATTATGATACTAACTAGTCAACAGTGACTATTTCACTCACAACTTCAATTAACATTGCTTACCCCCCTTTTTACCCTACCTGGACTCGCCTATTATATTATAATCGTTCGTAGAGTAGCCTGTGGTGCGTGTTTCATCCGAAAACTGCAGTATGTTATGTCATTGTACGCCCATGCCTCTTAGTTTCCTTGCAATAATATGACCCCCTTTCTTCCATTCCTGAGCGCGCCTCTGCAAAAAATGACTTTATTCCATTTGCTGGTCTCATATGTGCATATATTATTATAAGCTAAACGTATATTGCGCCGTTATCGCTGGCATATCGTCATCACCATGCCAGTCACCCCCTTTTCATGTTCCTGAACACGCCCCTGAAACTCTATATGTAATAAATTATGCAAATAATGGAAGCAGAAGCTATCTTTTACATCTTGATAGCTATAAATGCCCCTTACATTGCTCTATTGGCTTCCCGCCAAGCATTGAATACTTCCTGGAACCCCCCCCCCCTTTTCAAGCCCCTGAAACCGCCTCTGCCATGCAATTTTGTATGATATTTAATTAACATCATCTAATTTGCACTTGTTGCAATCACGGTAAGCCGATGTAAACTCCTTCATACTTGATGCAGTTTGGAAGAAACCGTGAGATTCGCATTTCCGTATTTTCGCCAAATGTCGCCTCCGAACCCCACCCAAAACTGTGCCTTGGAACCGCCTCTGTTCCAAGTTAAGAACTCAAAATTTTGACTCCAAATCCGGAGTTCAATTCTATGAAAAGTCCAAATTTCATGGGCCTGCTCCCAGGCGTTCTGGAGATATCTGCGAAAACCATGAGGGGGGGGGGGGGGGGCGGAAGCCGGCCCCCCTGTACAAATAGGGTTAAAGTGGTGTCATCTTCATTCTAACACCCGTAAACACCCAAAGCAAGCATCGGTCCTGTTTTGGTGTGTTGAGGGTGTTTCCACGTAACCGGCCAGTTACTGGGGTATATTTCTGTAACACGAATCACTGGGGGGGGGGGGGGGGGGGGGGTGAGGGGGGATCCTTTTTTAGCCCCCCCCCTGGTATCTTCAGAACCAATGATAGCAGCGAGACGCGCAAGGCGGCATTCGAAGCGGTTAATGAGATAAGCTAACCGCAAACTTAAAAAAATCAAATTAAGGGTCACATGTCAAGGTCACGGTCAAAGTCAAAACGGTCAAATCGAGGTATTTGAGTTTATGGGCAATACTTGCCATTCCAGGGCCTTCGATTACGCCTATAATCACCACAGTGCTGCCAAAGGTATGATACATATCCCACATGAGCTAAGTGAGATTGTTGGAAAATATCAAAGGTCAAGTCAGGTCACAAAGGTCACTACACACAAAATATCTACGGAAGTCAAGCAGCACATTGTTATTGGATGCTTTTACGCGTAGAATTCCGATAGTGGTAGTCATTTTTTTACCCACCTGACTTCATTTACGTGAAGTTAGTGTCAGTCAGGTTAAGGTTCAAATTCAAGTCACGGAAGGTCAAAATTTGAAATTGATAACATCGAAATGAAAAAGAATGTTTCTATATCAGTTTTTTTTAAAACAAACAGTGCTGGCATTTATTTGTGGGGACAATATCGTTTTTTTTTCTTCAATATCTTTTAAAAAAATGATTTTGTGAGCATTTATTCAAAAAAAGTTTTTATTTTCTATTTTTGGATAAAAAAACATTAACAAATATTCCAGACAGCTGGTTTGTAGCCCTTGCAATTTTATACCTTATAACTGTTTTATATTGCATTTTGCTTCAAATGCGGCATTTGTACGGCCTGGCAAAAGTTTTAGCCGATTTTGATGTCAAAATCGTGTTTAGTCCCCTATATCTAACAAAGAAATCTGACGAATTTTTCCCTTTTTTTCTTCCTTCAAACGGTGTCAAAATGATGCCCGGATAGGTACTGAAAGTTTGGCGTCGATATCAGCATTAGTTATTGAGATATTCCTAATATTCCTAATGGGGGGGGGGGGGGGCTAAAAGAAGCCTCCCAGTGACTCACGGGTTAACCAGCGCGCCCTGGAGGGCCTCTGATAATTACACGCCCTGGAGGGGGGGGGGGCGGATTTCGCCCCCCCCCCCCCCTATGATCTCGAAAACCACGCAACGTAGCGACAAGCAGGAAACGACGTTAGATAGCCTCGAGACAAGCTCTTTCGAAAGTATTTCGTTATTTTTTTTCCCCAGGTCAAATATTGAGGTCACAGAGGTCATCAAGGGTCAGATTTTCAAGGTTTCAAGACTTCGGTTCGAACACTCCCAAATAACTCGGAACTATGATAGTTAGCAGCAAACGGGAAAAAGCAATCGAAAGTCATTGAAAAATGCAATCGACGTAGGTGTCCTCAGATTTGAGCTCAGGTCAATAGTTTAGGCTCCAGCAGGTCATCGAATGTCAAAAAGGTGATTTGTTTTTCAAACTGTTTTTCCCCCAAATACCTTTTATCTAATAAAGATAAAGCAATATTGTAACGCCATCGCGTGTGTCTTGTCAAGGCGCTCGAATCATATTCATGGTGACCGGGTTAGGTCAACTGAGAAATTTGACCTCAGGTCCAAGGTCAAGTGGTGACCCAAGTTGGTAATGTTGCATATTGGGAGACGTGTTTCGACGAGACAAACATATTGGTACCGTTTTCTCTTCTATATCTTCATATATCGATAGTTATTGATAAAACCGTGTTGACGGTCCACAAAATTGACCTGACCCTTAGGTCACCGATATTAAGAAATCCGAGATAGACAAATTGTTGGTATCTATGACCTTATGACAGTCCTGCAAGATTGAAACCGATCGGCGTAAAACTGTGGCTGTGGTACTACTGCAAACGTTTTGGAGTTGAGGTCATCACGTGACCTGGTCTGGTGACCTGACCTGAGATGACCTGCGGCCAAGAATTTTCACATAATGCAATAAGTTCATTTCTAAAAGGAATACAAAAAACCGCGGCGCTGCGGCGCCGCCGTTTTTGCGCTATCCCTCGAAAAGCCAGAGGGGTGGGCGAATTTCGCCCCCCCCCTCCAGGGCGCGTGTTAACCCTATTTGTAACAGGCTCCTGGCTACCCCCTATTTGTAACAGGGGGGGGGGGGCCCCGGATTCCGCCCCCCCCGGAGATCTCGAGATCTAACCCGTCCGATTTACGAAATGAAACGGCGTTCGATTTCCCTCAACACGATCTACATTTCTAAATAATAAAAAAATCTACATTTTGATCAGGGGGGCAACAGGGGGGAAAAACACAAATTTTAGTGGTATTTTTGATCCAACATAGCTTTCATGTTTATCGACCCGATTTTAAACACAATTAATACGAATCGATAGAGATTTAATTTGGAAATTGACAATGACAGTGGCGTTTGAAAATTCAAAAATCATAGGCGTTGTGCAGGTCACTCAATATGGGGGTGAAGTAAATGCGTAATAAAAACACTTTTTGATGTGTTTTTTTTAAGAAATGAAATGGGTATGTGATTGTGACATTAGGCAAAACAGTTAAAAAATCATATTGTCTTGCCACAGGCTGGTACCAGGTTAGTGAAAAAAGGGGGGTAAATTGAAAAAAATATTAACCGCAGACAATTGCTACCCAGCACTATAAATATGTTACTGATCATAGATAGTTCCTTTTTGCATGTTGTACTTCATCATAGGCGTATCCAGGGTCCCAAACTGGCGGAGGCGCAAGACCTTTTTATAAGTATATTAACGCTATTATGATACTAACTAGTCAACAGATGACTATTTCACTACAACTTCAATTAACATTGCTTACCCCCTTCTTACCCTACCTGGACTCGCCTATTATCTTATAATCGTTCGTAGAGTAGCCTGTGGTGCGTGTTTCAATCCGAAAACCACAGTATGTTATGTCATTGTACGCCCATGCCTCTTAGTTTCCTTGCAATAATATGACCCCCTTTCTTCCATTCCTGAGCGCGCCTCTGCAAAACAATGACTTTATTCCCTTTTCTGGCCTCATATGTGCATATATCATTATAAGCTAACCGTCTATTGCGCCATTATCGCTGGCATATCGTCATCACCAAGCAGTCACCCCCCCCCCCCTTTTCATGTGCCTGAACACCGCCCCTGAAACTCTATATGTAATAAATTATGCAAATAATGGAAGCTAAAGCTATCTTTTACATCTTGATAGCTATAAATGCACCTACATTGCTCTATTTGCTTCCCGCCAAGCATTGAATACTTCCTGGAACCCCCCCCCCCCCCTTTCAAGCCCCTGAAACCGCCTCTGCCATGAAATTGTAATGATATTTCATTAACATCAAACTAATTTGCACTTGTTGCAATCACCGTGAACCGATGTAACTCCTTCATACTTGAAGGCAGTTACGAAGAAACCGTGAAGATCGCCATTTCCGTATTATCGCCAAATATCGCCTCCGAACCCACCCAAAACTGTACCCCTGGAACCGCCTCTGTTCAGGTTAAGAACTCAAAATTTTGACTCCAAATGCGGTATTCAATTCTATGGAAAGGTCCCCAAAATTTCATAGGGCCTGTTCCTAGCCGTTCTGGATGATATCTGCGAAAAAACATGAGGGGGGGGGGATGCGGAATCCACCCCCCTGTTACAAATAGGGTTAAAGCAATGGGGGGTCATTTTTTTTTGCAGTGTGTTTAACCCGCGCCGTGCCGGGGGGGGGGGGGGCGTTTTAGACGCCCCCCCCCTCCGTTTTTTGCCAATAGCTAAAAACCGTTGAAGCCAGGTAGCTGAAATATTCAGTACCTGTCCGCGGAACCATTTTACAACTTTTTGTTGAACACCAAAAGTTTCAGGTCTTATCAGGTCAGGTCAACAGGTCAGGTCACGTGACCCAACCTCAGAAAAAGTTTGTGGTCGTGCCACGTCCTACAGTTTCCGGGTGATCACTTTTTAAACTTTTAGAGTTTGATAAGGATAATCATTACCTACAATTTCCATACTCTGGATTTTTTTTATTCGGTGACCTAAGGTCCCTGATCGATCACGTCACCTTCCCCATTATAAGTCAAAGGGGGAAATATTTGAAATGCTTTGCTTTCCATGTAAGCGCATCAATCAACGTTTTTCCTTCAGGATCATGTGGTAATAGACCTTTCTTCATTACCCAGATACTATTTTGTGTTTTATTGACCCCCCCACAAGGTCATCCGAGGTCACATGAGGTCACATACACCTTTTTTGCCAATACTCTTTTGATCGAAAGAGAAGATAGAAACTTGGAAGAAGGCAACGAATGTGATTCTTCCTCGTCAAGCCGCATCGACCTATATGCAACATGACCAACCGTGACCGACTTGGTCACCATGTGACCTTCACCTGAGGGTCAAATTTTTAATTGACTTTCCAAGGTCAAGATGTATATTTTTCGATGCGCCTTGCGATGGAAACACGATGGAGCCACAATCAATGCTCTATCTTAAATAGCAAAAAAAGTTATTCGCGGAAAACTTTTCCTAAGAAAACAGCCATTTTGACCTTTGATGACCTCTGGAGCCTTCAAACTAATGACCTGAACTCAAAATCTGACGGTAAAACGTTACTGGAGCGGTTCAAGAGCTATCTATTGCTTTCTTCGTTTGTCCTAGCTATCATCAGTTCCCCCGAGATATCGTGGGATTTCAGGATCAAGTTACCAAAAACGGGAAAATTTGACCTATGATGACCTCTGGTGACCTCAATAATAACCTGAGCGAAAAAATGACTGAAGTAGTTTCTAAATCATTTTTGACGAGCTTTCCAACGCTGTTTTTGTTTTGCGCTACATTGCCTAGGAGCAGAGTTAGAAGGGGGGGGGGGGGCGTCGAAACGCCCCCCCCCCGGCACGGCGAAGGAGGCGCCCGAGCACCGCACGGGCGCGGGTTAAAGGGACATACGACCAGATGCAAACACATACACATATATAGTTATTGTAACTGATTCATGATACGTCTGTTTTAAAAAAACTGTATGCTATGACTGATCATTGGTAATAATATTAAATTTAGACTGATGCTTATTGATAATTCAAAAAGATAAAACGAAGTTACAGAATTAAATTATAATTTCGTTCACGGAACTTCATCAGATACATTAAATAACAAAATGCACCTCGGAAATCCTCGGCTGTTTTCCGAGGTTCATTTTGTTATTACTGTATCTGATGAAAATTATTGTGAAACGAAATATCATTTAATTCTTAGCTTTGTTTTATCTTTTTGAATTATCAATGAGCTTCAGGCTAATTTTAATATCATCATATCATATATGATTCATCATAGATGGTGTATAATGCACAATATAACTCAAATGATGTTTTATATTATATGTAGTACGCCCAAAGCTTTCGTTAAACAAGTATCTCATGATGACTGCGACATGCTCAAAATGACAAAAACACACAGTGGGCGGAAACCGACGCAGGTCAAATAAGACTATTTTTCAATAAAAGCATGGCACATTTTATTTCATCTTTGAAAATCGCCACAGCATAAAGATAACCAATTACCCAGTTCTTCATCATATATTTTGGAGAATTAGATGAACTGGACAAAAGCATGGATTAGGTGTTGGACGTTACTAACAACCTTAACTCGGCATTGACTGGGGTCTCAGCAGAAACACCATTGACTAGGGGAGGGGGGTGTGTTTAAACGCTCCCCTGGTTATCTTCCGAACCAATCATTGCAGTGAGAGGCCCAAGGCGGCATTTCGAAATCTCTCAATGAGAACATGTCTAAGCACAATCAACAATTTCGAAGTGAGGTCAAATGTACAGGTCACGGTCAGTTGAAATGTCAAAATCGACGTTATTTGTGTTTAAGTGGCCATACTTTCCATCCAAAGCCTTTAATTACGACCATGATCAACCCAAAAGTGCTGCCAAAGGTATGATACACATCCGCATGAGCAAAAGTGAGATTGTCGCCAAAGGTCAAGGTCTAAGGTCAGGTCACAAAAGGTCACTATGCGCAAAATATATACAAAAGTCATGCAACACATGTTTTATGAGTTATATTCACACGTACAAATTCGATAGTGATAGTAGTTTTACCACCTGGCTTCATTTACGTGAAGTTGGTGTCAAGTTCAGGTCAGTTCAGGTCACTGAAAGTCAAACTTTGAAATTGATCAATATAAAGGGTAAAGGCATTTTACTAGACCAGTTATGTCCTCAGAAATGCAAGTACTGGTAATTTATTGATCTGTATCTGGTCAATAAAAGACCAAAACGCAATTTCAAATGATGACGTCATGAGTTACCCATACTTTAGATTCCATAAGTCAGTCAACAATGGTGATATCATTTTACAATTTTGTAAGATAGTTGCCCATATGTAGTTCTCTGACATATATTATGTATTATGTAATGTCTGCAAAAAATTGTTAGCATTTTCCACATTTTGTATATTATTTCTTGAGTAAAAAAAAAAGTTTTTAAAAATCCGAGATAGTTATGTTTAGCCCTTGCCATTTTCTATCTTTTGACGTTTTTGTATTGCATTTTGCTTAAAATATGCATTTATACGGTCTGTTAAAGTTTAGCTGGTTTTTGTGTACAACTCGTGTATATTAACGTCACTAAATTCGCTATAACTCGATTTATTTCTCGACGGAATTGCCTTTTTTACAGTTGACGTAAAATCGATGTAGAAGAAGGTACCCGAAGTTTCACGTGTATAACAATGTATAATTTGGACGACAAAATGTATGAATGCACAACTACATATTTTATGAATATTACTGCCCGTTGGAACGATATCAATGGACTATGGAACAACAAGAGTAAGTGTGACTGTTCAAGGACAGGTGAAATTAAAATAAGTCATCTCAAGCCTGCACCCCCGCCGTCAAATTTCCTTAGACGAGTCTCTGGTTGCCAGGCAAATTGTCAGGGGGCTGCCGACACGTACCTGATAGAACAGCTCCAGCCGGGAGCCCAATGAGCCGGTGAAAAGGACCGGGATGTTAGCGGAGGTGCCGCAGCTGAACTTGGCACCTTCGACACTCTTCGTCAGCTGCAGGAACGCCCCAGAGTTGAATACCAAGCCCTTATCTCGTACTTGAGATCTTGTACTGGATCCATTCGGCGTGCTGGGTGGTGAAGCCTTAACAAGAGGCAGGGGAAGCCTGAAAAGCAAAATGGGCCGCCAAGAAGACGTGAACTGCAACGACAAACGTTTCCAGGTGAAGTATTGGGAGATGGAAGGTAACCAGCTTGGCGACGACATACAATTCGGGTCATCTGACATCGTCTGTGATTTTAAAACATACCTTGGTATAAATTACGTCGTTTTTTGTATTCTTTACGCTCAAAATTATGGATAAACAACATTATTTCACCATATCGACAATTATATTTAAACAAATGCATCCACCACGTCATCACCGCGTTATCATAACATCGTTTTATCGTCAGAAGAATGATCAAACATGGCCCCCCAGGTGGCAACA
>JAXIVJ010012619.1:0-7500 GCA_036785665.1 Chirona hameri
GGCATAGTTAGTGGTTGCGACCCTCAATTTTGGAAAATAAATTCATTTGTTTTCAACATTAGGAGTATTGTATAATTTGTCTGTGGCTGTACACAACACTATGCTTTATATTATCATGAAAAATAATATTTTTTCCCAAAAAACTAACAAACAATAACACAAAACTGGCAATTAAATCGGAAGCTCATCGATGCACATCGACGGCGACCTATTTAGCGTCGGCGATTTGTTTACAAAGCATTGTCATGCTTCTCGGCGCACTTAACCATTGTGGCGAGTTGTTGCTAGTAGCGCTTTCGTTTTCCATGGCAACCAGGCGTGAGCCAATGAAAAGCCAGAACGTATTCCCTTTCTGGCTTTTGATTGGCTGACGCCTGGTTGCCATGGAGAACGAAAGCGCTACTAGCGTGTGTCCGAACAGCGCTCAGTTTGATCGGAAATGTCACAGAGCCTCCAAAAATGCCGCAATCGATGTAAACAATGGTAGGGAAGGGCGAATTTGTCAATGACCTTCATGAAGTACACAAGGTACTTGTTTTGTATTTTTCCCAAACTTACAACTTCGAATTTGGGAATAATTTTATTTAATTCTTAAATGTAAATAAAATAATTTTAAAACCATAGCGGTAGCCTAAGAAATTGTTGCTAACAAAATCAAAAGGTCATTATTTCCCTTTAAGCAATAATTAGCGATAATTCCTTTCTTTTCTGAGTAATGTTTTATGGTATCCCTGATAAGGCCAGATGAGGCAAAGAAGCTGTTAATGTGACGTTTCTTGCGCTAAAAAAATTGTTGCCCAGGCTCACAGCGTGTTTGTGTAACAGGTTGAGCACGTCTTCATTCCTCTTTCTTAGATATTTAATTACTGTAGTTGTACCTTAGTTTTGTGTTTAAAATATGGAAGCCATAAAAGCAAATTCCATATTCTTGTATACTAGTATACTCGTATTGCAGAATAGTGGTGAGAATTTCAATTGATCAATATTTATTCACTTCACTGATATTTGTATTATGTGTTGGCGGAATATAACACAAATAAGCTTAGATTTTTGACTATAGTTGAAAGTCATTTCCTACAGTCAAAGATGAAAAATGGTCCCAAGGATGACAAATCAGACCTTTTCATTACCTGTGATTTTCCAGGTAATATTCCCAAAAATTTCACACTGCCCATAACTAATAACTAATCATACAATACATAATCAAACTTGACCTAACATTTACAGCAATTAAGGTCGCAGGGACTCATGTTTAGAACGTGCCGCTCACATTTGCTCGCTGCGCTGCAGAACCTACCAGGGGCTGTCGCGCCCCTGGCCCCCGACCATCTCATAGACAGTATGGGTGGAGCTTTTCAGAGCAAGTTGGTGGGGCAAAATATCATATTGGATGGTTGCTTTACATGGCTGAGGTGAAAAATTGAACAGTTTAACACTAGGAAACCTTCAAATCTGGAAAAGTTGGTGGGGTAGAACATAAAAATGGTGGGGCCAAAATCAAAGTTGATGGGGCAGTCGCCGCACCAACTTGGGGGGGGGGGGGGTGAATTACTGAACCGAACATCAAATACAAACAGTTTTAATTTAATCAGACTTTTTACAGGTAGGGTAGACAAAATTAACACCAGACACATCCTAATGCCATACTTTGCACACTATTGGTGATGAAGTCGATACTGACACACTACATACCAATAACATGAAAAGTATGTTGTTAGGGCGTGTCCGGGGTTACAGTTGTTAACCCTGTTTCTCCCTTCAAACTGACAACCCTTTGCCTGGGATGACTTTCAAACACTAATTTTCAGACACCAACACACCAACAATAACATGAAATAACAGAGGGTGAATTACTGAACCAAAGGTCAAATACAAGCAGTTTTTAATTTAATCAGACTTTTTACAGGTATTTTTTTTACCACCTCTGGTGCGTAGTTACGCGCTGTGCATAATATGGGCACTTTCCCCTATATGTATTATAATTTCATGAAACATAGGGTGTAAAGCTTTAGTAGAATATGTGCAAATTGCTCATGAAATTTGAAAAGCAATAGTTTATAATCATTATCTAATATCTTCATACATTACATTTGTAACTACAGGTAACAAAAAGACAATTCCACACCTGTAGGAATATCCCGGATAAAAGACAATTCCACACATGTAGGAATATCCCGGATTCAGGTGCCAAGGTTGTCTCGGCGGCGATTCTGAGAGGTATCGTATTCCACTCGGCGTACAGTGTCACTTCAGGTCGATCGCCGCTGGAGCACTCTCAGGTGACGGGGGGCCATTCAGTGGAGATGGCCGCGGCGCACCAGCCGGCCACCGCAGCCACTCGTCTGACCTTTCACAAACCTCTCAATCGGCCCGAGACCACTGGAATAGTTGGTGTATTCGAGTTATGAAGAGTGTGTGTGGGCGGTGGCAGTTGAGTGGCAGTTGAATCCTTTGTCTGGGGCACCGGAAGGCATAGGCGTTCAGATGGGAACACCAACTGTTAACGATCTTAACGTTACAACTCAAACTGCACTCTAGGCACTCCAGCACTACCACTAAAATTGATCTGTTATCACTGTAATCACTGCAATTAATCCAGTCGTCCCACTCTATGCACTCCAGCACTACCACTATAATTGATCTGTAACCACTGTAATCACTGCAATTCATCCAGTTGTCCCACTCTATGCACTCCAGCACTAACACTATAATTTATCTGTAATCACTGTAATCACTGCAATTCATCCAGTCGTCCCACTCTATGCACTCCAGCACTACCACTAACATTTATCTGTAATCACTGTAATCACTGCAATTCATCCAGTCGTACCACGCTATGCACTCCAGCACTACCACTATAATTGATCTGTAACCACTGTAATCACTGCAATTCATCCAGTCGTCCCACTCTATGCACTCCAGCACTACCACTAAAATTGATCTGTAATCACTGTAATCACTGCAATTCATCCAGTCGTCCCACTCTATGCACTCCAGCACTACCACTATAATTGATCTGTAATCACTGTAATCAGTGCAATTCATCCAGTCGTCTCACTCTATGCACTCCAGCACTACCATTATAATTGATCTGTAATCACTGTAATCACTGCAATTCATCCAGTCGTCCCACTCTATGCACTCCAGACTACCACTAAAATTTATCTGTAATCACTGTAATCACTGCAATTAATCCAGTCGTCCCACTCTATGCACTCCAGCACTACCACTATAATTGATCTGTAATCACTGTAATCACTGCAATTCATCCAGTCGTCCCACTCTATGCACTCCAGACTACCACTAAAATTTATCTGTAATCACTGTAATCACTGCAATTCATCCAGTCGTCCCACTCTATGCACTCCAGCACTACCATTATAATTGATCTGTAACCACTGTAATCACTGCAATTCATCCAGTCGTACCACCTTATGCACTCCAGCACTACCACTATAATTGATCTGTAATCACTGTAATCACTGCAATTCATCCAGTCGTCCTACTCTATGCACTCCAGCACTACCACTATAATTGATCTGTAACCACTGTAACCACTGTAATCACTGCAATTCATCCAGTTGTCCCACTCTATGCACTCCAGCACTACCACTATAATTGATCTGTAATCACTGTAATCACTGCAATTCATCCAGTCGTCCCACTCTATGCACTCCAGCACTACCACTATAATTGATCTGTAATCACTGTAATCAGTGCAATTCACCCAGTCGTGCATCAATGAAACGTGTTTGTGAATTGAATCGGATTCGAACAAGCACGGTATGTATGCACACTGCGTATTTTACACGGAATGTACCCATACCGTTTCCAGGAAGGTGTCTTGGCCAGCTGATCAGCACGGATCCTGCTGCCCCAGGCCCGCCATCTGTGCCGCTCCAATGTATCATGCCTGCCATTAGCATAGTGGACGGTAGTGATATTTGGCTCTGTCACTAAAAGCTTACCACGTAAGCCCTAATCGACAATGCTTATGTAATGCCCTGGGTGCATCTACATTTGCTATTAATATCAAGCATTAACGATATGGGATTGGTATCATCAGTTGTTATATTGTCCCCGTTGTGCATACGAAGCAAAACGCTACTAAGTAGCTATTGGTTAATACATAATGCAGGAATCAAATATAGAAATCGTGAGATATATCCTTGATGCGATCAGTGCATGACCGTGCGGGGGGGGGGGGGGGGGGGGGGGGGCAGCTCCCTAGCGTTTCGCCCCTAATTGAGCTAGAGCTTCGATTAAAAAACGAGCGTGTTGCTCGTCACGAGAGGAAGCCATTGACATCCGATTTTAAGGTCCTAGGTCATTAGGTAACCTCTGAGGTCATGTCGATGACCCAAAAGTCAACCAAATTGTAAATACGTATAAATTGGATTTACTCGAGCTAGAATCGTGAATGAGCATATACTTATGCTAATTGGGTGCCAATTTTGAAATCAACGTCACAAAATGTCCTAGAAACTGCCAAATTCCAAAAAGGTCATGTCAGGTCATTTGAGGTCAGTGACCTCGGTTGACCTGTGGGGCGTATGACCCTAGTGGAACATATAATAGTGTAAAATGGATCCCATATTTGAAATCAGCGTCACAAAATGTCATAGAAACTGACAGAAGCCAAAAAAGTAATATGAGGTCATCGGAGGTCAGTGACCTCGGTTGACCTCTGAAAAGGTCAATCGAGGTCACAATCTCAATGGAAACCACAACTGTCACCTGGAAACACCTGTGCATGTCTCCTGAGCTCATGAACAACAAACACTCGGAAACTGCACAAGATACAAGGATCAATACTACGGGACGCCAGTTGCGCCTGACATGACCTTGAAAAACAGGTGACGGGTCATGTGACCTACAAGTTCAATTTTCAGAATAAGTGTAAAATTGTTCAAAAGTAGGGTACTGACCGTTTCATCGCAATCGGTTGATATTTACGCGAGTTATTCCCGAAAAACCGAGGTGTGGGGATGGCATCCACCCCCTCCACTGGCGAGGGTTAACCCGCGCGGCGCTGGGGGGGGGGGGGGGGGGGGGGGGGGGGGGTAAATTTTACCACCCCCTCCCGGAATTTCTCAATAACTTGAACACTATGATAGATATCGACGTGAAACTTTTAGTACCCTATGCGGCATCAATTTGATAAATAAAACGATCGTCTTCTCACCAAATTCAATGAAATTGATAAAGTACTTTGGGAGATAATGACGTTTCAATGACTTCATGTCATGCTATTTTTGGTGGAAAAACGATAAATATTTGAAAATCGCATAAAATCGAGTTTTGATGAAAATCGCAAATCAAAAACGGTCAAAGGAAGGGAATGACATTCTCTTCAAAATGGCTATGACTGATTTGCGAAATTTTGGGGTTTTGACCCCCAAACAAAATACAAGAAAAACTGATTTGTTTTCGGAAACATTTCCACAAAATCATTTTGTTTGAAGATGTTAAAAACGATATATATATATATATATATATATATATATATATATATATATATATATATATATATATATATGTATGTATGTATGTATGTATGTATGTATGTATGTATGTATGTATGTATGTATGTATGTATGTATGTATGTATGTATGTATGTATGTATGTATGTATGTATGTATGTATGTATGTATGTATGTATGTATGTATGTATGTATGTATGTATGTATGTATGTATGTATGTATGTATGTATGTATGTATGTATGTATGTATGTGTGTGTGTGTGTGTGTGTGTGTGTGTATGTATGTATGTATGTATGTCTGTGTGTGTGTGTGTGTGTGTGTGTGTGTGTGTGTGTGTGTGTGTGTGTGTGTGTGTGTGTGTGTGTGTGTGTGTGTGTGTGTGTGTGTGTGTGTGTGTGTGTGTGTGTGTGTGTGTGTGTGTGTGTGTGTGTGTGTGTGTGTGTGTGTGTGTGTGTGTGTGTGTGTGTGTGTGTGTGTGTGTGTGTGTGTGTGTGTGTGTGTGTGTGTGTGTGTGTGTGTGTGTGTGTGGTGTGTGTGTGTGTGTGTGTGTGTGTGTGTGTGTGTGTGTGTGTGTGTGTGTGTGTGTGTGTGTGTGTGTGTGTGTGTGTGTGTGTGTGTGTGTGTGTGTGTGTGTGTGTGTGTGTGTGTGTGTGTGTGTGTGTGTGTGTGTGTGTGTGTGTGTGTGTGTGTGTGTGTGTGTGTGTGTGTGTGTGTGTGTGTGTGGTGTGTGTGTGTGTGTGTGTGTGTGTGTGTGTGTGTGTGTGTGTGTGTGTGTGTGTGTGTGTGTGTGTGTGTGTGTGTGTGTGTGTGTGTGTGGTGTGTGTGTGTGTGTGTGTGTGTGTGTGTGTGTGTGTGTGTGTGTGTGTGTGTGTGTGCGTGCATGCATGCATGCATGCATGCATGTATGTATGTATGTATGTATGTATGTATGTATGTATGTATGTATGTATGTATGTATATATATATATATATATATATATATATATATATATATATATAAAAACAACATTGAACGACTGAAGGAAGAACTGAGAACCCTGATCAGTAGTGAAGCCTACGACAAGGTGGAAGGTCTTGTCAAATCAAAGGAGAATAAAGCGTTCGGGAAGTCAAGCTGCGTCAAATAGCAAAATTCAAAACTGTCTTGGAGTAAATGAGCAGTCAGAAGTGAGTGGAGAGCACGCAACCGACGTAGTACCGAGCAACACGTCACCTACGCACCAACATGAGACAGAGACAGTGTCTGGAAGAACCGATCGTGTGGAAGATGAGGATCGTACGAGGAACACGGTGGGGGCAGCATCGATGGCGACAGCAACCATCACGCGGGAACGGCGGCGATGAAGATGCGAACGAGGCGAACGCAGCGGACGACAGGAGCAGCATAACAGTGGATAAGTGGATCGTAAATGTCGCTGGGATAGAGCTCACTGAGCATGAGACTAGTGTATTGCGAAAAGGATTGAACTTTGTTCCGACTCATAGTATTCCCACTGCAGAGCTTATAACAGCCGTTGAAAAAGTATGTAGGTCTAATGATGTTCCAGCAGGTGTAGCGAATAGGTTAAGATTTGATGTCACTAGAGTACTGAAGGCATCTAGGCCGCCTTCAGACGCAAATCTCAGTAAGGATGAGTGGAAAGCGCTCCGTGAGCTACAGGAGAGGCAGGATATAGTTATTTTGCCTGCGGACAAAGGCAGGGCTGTGTGCATCTTAAAGGAAATAGTTCACCTTCAACATGGGATTTTGAACTGAAATAGCAGTTTTGTAGCCCGTGTTGAGAAATCCTTATCTGCAACTTTTCTTGGCTCAAAAGACTCCAGCCGAAGATATTTGACTTTTTGGCGAAGGAATACGGCGCATATATGATATACCGTACCGTCTGAGAGTGCCAGCACTGGTCTGAGCATGCGCAGACCAATAACGCACACCATAACATTAATAATTTACGACCTTCTGTCCTGAATTGGCGCGATGTAGGACCATTTTGAAAAGACAAAAAGAAACTATTAC
>JAXIVJ010012619.1:20000-32500 GCA_036785665.1 Chirona hameri
TATGTATGTATGTATGTATGTATGTATGTATGTATGTATGTATGTATGTATGTATGTATGTATGTATGTATGTATGTATGTATGTATGAAGGTATATATATATATATATATATATATATATATATATATATATATATATATATATATATATATATATATATATATATATATATATATATATATATATATATATATATATATATATATATATATATATATATATATATATATATATATATATATATATATATTTGACTGAGTTATGGCTCCCTAAGTATGAGTAACTCATGACGTAATTTTCTTAAGTTGCGTTGTTGGGCTTTTATTGACCTGATACTGACAAATAAATACCACCACTGTATTTCTGAAACAAAACTGGCCTAGAAACATGCCTTTTTATTTATATTAATCAATTTCAAATTTTGAACTTATGTGACCTGACTTTGTTGTGTTTTTTTACACTGCCATCCAGGAGATGAGTGACCAGGAGTGCCCCGCCTTCGATCCCAACGACGCACGACACCTTTCATTAACACCAGAGAGCAAAAGAGAAAATATCGCGGCACTCCCAGCTAAGAAATGGAAACAAACATAAAAGGCATGTGAGGATTTTCCTTGGACCTTGACCTGAACTTCACCTAAGGGCCATGATATGGGATCAAGTTGTAAAAATGGCTACTTCTATCGAATTATACGTGTAAAATAACCCATAAAACATGTGTCGCATAAATGTCGTAGACCCCTTGCCAATAGTTACCTTTTTTGACCTGACCTTGACCTTGACCTTTGCTTACAATTTTACTTTCGCTTATGCGGGGAATTAATTATACCTTTGAGAGAACTTCGCGCGGTTATAGTCGCAATATAAGACTTTGAATGGAAAGTATGGCCATCAACACCTGGTACCTAGGTGTTGACCTTATACTTGACTGTGACCTGACATTTGACCTTATTTTAAGAATTTCGGGTATGCATTCGCTTCGTCTCATCGAGAGCTTTCGATTGACATCTTGCGCGTCTCGCTGCGGTCATTGGTTCGGAAGATACGAGGGGGTCAAATTTACCCCCCCCCCCTCCAGCAGGGCGCGTTCGGCTCGGACCCCAGCGCAGTGTGTCTGTCTACTGTTTTGGATTAAAAAAAATATATATACGGTAAGTAGTTGTTAGTTTGATGGTTGGATACAATGAAATTCACATCTGGAGCCCTTTAAATATAATTTTCACTTACATCGTGTTTGCTTATTTTTCGCTTCAATATCGATAAAACGATCGCGACTACAGTAAAGGTAATCAGGGGAAGAAGCTGTTACGTGAACGACGCACCTAAGACAACATACTGTTTTAGCAAAGGACTGCATCCGTAATTGGGTATTGTGCATACCTGTGGAGTGCTTAAGTGTAATAAACAACAACAATACAATCCGATCGTTCCGCCTATTCAATACGTGTGAGAATTGCGCTTGTTTTGGTTTGGGGTTGGTGGTTGCAAATTATTGGTACTGTTTTATAATTTTTGTAAACAAACGGTCGGAAAGGAAAATGGCTGTCGTGGTTGTGTTGGCCTGCTGCTATCAGCGCTGACGAGCTGTTTTGTCGAAATGCTATGGGCCAGTGCTAACGATCTATGCTATTGGCCGATGCTATTGGCCGGTGCTAGCAGTGTAATCGATACTATCAATACTTCTAGCAGCGGAAGTCCTTTGGGGTGTACCCGATATTTTTTGCTACCGGTGAGTTTGTGGGGTCCTTGGAATATCTTAGGAATTATGTATTTATTATTGTGAATCGGGAGAAATTAAAGGCATCGTTCCATTCATAAAATTATGTTCTATAAACCTGTGTCAAAACCCCAAATAAGCGATGTCAGTAGACACTCTCATTAAGCCAGTAAGGCTGCCACTCTAGCCTAGCCCACGGGCTTTCAAAATGTGGACGTTCAAAGCCCAGAGAACTTTATGTGGGTATCGACGAGAACTTCCTGTCATTTGAGGGTTTTTCATGGACTTTGCAGGGGATTAAATGGACTATCCCACATTAACATAATATTTGTGTTGAGATAGCCATTTTGATGGCTTGGCATTGAAATTAAGTACGGTAGCAGTTAAAACAACCACAATGATCTAATAAAAAATATTTTCGAGTTTGATTTTGATATTTGTAAAAAATAAGGCCCATGTGTATTTGAATAGGGCCTCTAAACCGACAGCGTCGTTTCTCTTTACCCAGCTGGTAATGATAGTCGACTTGTTTTAAGGTGAACCTTGGATATATTTGCTACGTTTCAATGGTTTGGTAGTTGGTTTGTTTTGTATTCAAAACACCAGAATTGTCTCGAAATAATTGTGCCCATACTTTGGCAGCGTAAAGGATTTCTGTGTAGCTCTAGAGCTCAATATGACGTCATCAACCCAAATATTTCAACTTAACTTTGTATTAAATTGAGCACTGTTTGCGAGAAACAAATGTCATAATCGTGTTCGGCAGCAATTACTTCATATTGTTCACCACAAGCGGCGTACATTTGACAACTTTTGGGAAGGTGGGACAGTCCCTTTAAAGGGATGAAATGTTAAGCAAGAGTAAAACTTCACCTTTGTAGATAGATTGACTCTGGACCTATACTAAGTTCATTATAACAAAAAATGAGGACTAACAACTTATCTCAATTTCATATTTTCGAGCCTACAATCGTATTTCAATGTGAGGGTTTGTGTGGGTCTTTCTGCAGTTTTTTGTTCTGGAATATTGTAAATTTTGACCTCAAGGTCTAAATACGTGTACCGTGTGGGTTTTGTAAAATCAAACCAGTGCACTGCTGTGGAGCTTCATTCACCAGCAAGCTGAACATTACTTATTTTATATTTAAAGCCTTACATGTGTTTGTTCGTTGCTTGGCTTTTGTCAGGAAAAGTTCACAAGTTCACTTCTTTGTTTTCTTCTTCAAGTTCACGGAAACGACAAGAAACGAAGAAAGCACCATGTCAGCTTGCTTGGCAGGCTTAGGAACTTGAAGTTGAAATACTTAACACGTAGCCTTTGAGTGAACACAGTACTTAGCACTGCTCAGACGGATGGATGTCTGCTGCATACTTACTGCAGTCCGTTGACGAAGAATTTCTCGGTGATGTAGTCACGACAGTTGGAGTTCTCGAACGCGAGATAAAACTTGTAGTCATTGCTCAGCTTCTCGAAGCACCTTTTGCCCATGCTGCGTGGACACTTTTTAGTTCCGCAACTTCCGTAGATGTCCACGTCGATGTACTTTGCCAACTCCTTGGCGTACTGCAGACGCTTGTTGATGGCGCCGCAATTGGAGACGAACCACGCCACCTTCTTGGTCTTCTTCGCCGCGAAGTTGACCTCTTGCTTGCGGAAGTGCACGCGATCGTCGTGGTAGACCCACTTCTCGTAGGGCGCGACGATGTCGCTGTCGTGCCGGTACGTCGCCGTCCAGTTGAAGATGGGCTGCACGTGCTTGAAGCTGACCGTGTGCATCGGACACTCCAGCAGGTACATGATCCAGGCCTGACCGGGCCGTCGGCGGCCGTGCGGCCCGTGGAAGCGGTCCTTGAACAGTACAGCGTCTGCCGAGTCGATCTGACTGCGCGACGTCGTCAGTTCGCACGTGTTCACAGGACACCCGTTGCGGAGGAACTCTTCTTGGCCCGTCTTCAGCCGTGCACCGAACCCGTCGTACAGGAGGATCTTCTTCAGCTTCTTGGGCGGCCAGGCGTCAGGGTCAGCCGGCGGTGGTCGGAACAGTAGCTGGTTGACGATGCGGTCCCCGCTGTCCTCCTCCGGCCAGAGAGGCAGGGTGCGCGGACTGGAGCCTGGCCCCGGCTGCCGCCGACCGCCGCGGAGGAACCAGTGACGCTCACGAGGCTCAAGAGGCTGCGCAGCGATGATCGAGTCCACGCTGGCGGCGCTGCGGCGGGCGGCCTCCTCAGCTGCAGGTGCCGCTCCCGCCCCCGCCGCCGGGCCTGTGCCGTTTCTGGAGCCGCTCAGCGATCGACTGCGAGGCCCCACCACACCGGCGCCCGTCAGTCCGACCGTCCACGGTGGCTGGTCGCGTTGCTGGAAGCTGAGGAAGTTGACGAAGAAGAGCATGGCGCACACGGCCAGGCCGGCATAGAGCAGGCCGCGCCGCGCCGACAGACGCCGCATGGTAACGCTGTGACGTCAGGCACGCTGTGACGTCATCGGCGGCGGGACGGGCCGAGAGATGACGTCATCAGTAGTGCAGCGGCGTCATCCGGACCTGCAACGGAGACGGAGCGTGTCAGCTTGGCGGAGGTTTACGGCTGACGGAGCGACAGGTGGCCGATCGGCGACCGGCACGGCCAATAGCCAGCTGTTCGGTGACGGATCACACGCTCCACAGCACACGGATCGAACGTTCAACGCCCATTGGTACGCAGTAGAGCCCTTCATGGAATGGGAATCCCCATGGAACCCATGGAATGGGATGGAAATGGGTGGGAATGGGTCCATTTTTGGAAATGTAATGGGTTGGAACGGGTTTCGGACAGACCATATTATTTTTTAGCAACACAAAAAGTGAAATATGCTGAAACGGGTGGGAATGTGAGCCCTATCAATGTTGAATATGAATTTGGATTTGGATTTGGATTGGATCTGGCTGAATTTGGGTCTGGCTGAATGGGCTGGAACGGGATGGGGGCTGAAAATGTGTCCCATGAAGGGCTCTAGTGCACAGCAGATGACGCTGTTTTACAGACTGGATTTTCACAGTTGTGTGCCCAGGGCTGCCATTGAGGGTATATATATATATATATATATATATATATATATATATATATATATATATATATATATATATATATATATATATATATATATATATATATATATATATATATATATATATATATATATATATATATATATATCTATATATATATATATATATATATATATATATATATATATATATATATATATATATATATATATATATATATATATATATATATATATATATATATATATATATAGACATAGACATAGACATAGACATAGACATAGACATAGACATAGACATAGACATAGACATAGACATAGACATAGACATAGACATAGACATAGACATAGACATAGACATAGACATAGACATAGACATAGACATAGACATAGACATAGACATAGACATAGACATAGACATAGACATAGACATAGACATAGACATAGACATAGACATAGACATAGACATAGACATAGACATAGACATAGACATAGATATATATATATATATATATATATATATATATATATATATATATATTCGTATATTTAGGCAGTATATTTTCATTTATGCATGTTTCATTGAAGACCAAGGAGTTATAAGTTTTTGCAAGTTTTCGGTTGGTTCTTTCAATAGTTCGAATACGTTTTTTGGTGTCTGTAGGAAGATAAAATATTAACTGTCCAAAGTTGTTCATATAAATCAAAATCGGGCTATACCACGTGACGTTTCGGTTTATTTCGTTAAACCATTATCGAACTACATAGTCGCTCACGAAAGAAATTATCGCATTATTTAACAGGGCATCATTTGTAAAATGACATTGAACACAAATTGTCTCGTGAAATTCGGGCAGGGTCTTACATCGGTGGGGTTCACATAATACAATACATTACCACTATGCGTACATTGCTATCACACTATGCGACATACGTATACCTATCTCACTATACCATACTATACATCACAAACTTCATAACAAACATACTACATCGCACATACAGTCAGATCAACGTCAGCGACGATCGCCAACGCCTATCAACACCACAGCCCGAGCGTGATGCACGAATTTTGCTGTTTGTTGAGCTGTGGTGCATGTTGCCGGATGAGTAGTGCCTCCAAAATCCAGAGTCGTGTTTCGTTGTGATGTGTTTTGATGATAGTTGTGTTTGCAGTCAGTAGTGTGCGTGTGAGTGCTGTCTGATGTGCCTGTGTCATGTGTTCTTTTGGTGCGCCTTCACGGAGGTGCATTGTGAGACGTCTTGAGAGCGATGTAGTAGTAACACCGATGTAGTTTATCCCACGAAGCCTGCAATCTTCGTATGGGCAAGAAAATTGGTACACTACATTGGTGCGCTTAAGTTTGTCATTTCGAATGCTCAGGTTGTTGCGTATCAAAAGGTTGCTAGTTTTTCTGTTTTTGTAATAGATGATAAGTTGAAGCTTATCTGCAGCATTGGTACATGTCACGTTCTCCTGGATGATTTCGTGAATGGCTCGTTCATCTACTTTATAAGTTGATGACATGTGGTTGCGATAGAAGAGCTTAATTGTGTTGGTAGACATGTTTGTGGGATTGTTTGTTTTGGTTGCCTCTCGCTCTACATGACGGTTGATCTCTTCATCAATCTCTGAGTTTGAAAATCCATTGTTGACTAGGATCTGCTTTAACCTGTCAAACTCTGCATGTAGTAGGTCTCATGACGAGCAGTTTTTAACTGCTCTTCAAATAAAGGCCCTGATGACGCTAGTTTTATATCTGGAAGGGCACTCACTTTTTCCGCCTAAACACCTTCCTGCGTCAGTGGGTTTTCGATAAACAGAGGTTACGGATTTGGTTTCGTGTGTGTTTACCATAACGTCAAGAAAAGGTAGTTTATTTTGTACACCGAGTTCGAAAGTAAACTTTAGTACAGAATTAGTTTCCATTTGTTCTATGATGTTTTTGAGGTGCTCTAAGTCTTTCACATCAACACAAATGTCATCCACATATCTGCAGTGTGGGGCGATACTTTTATCGCGCAAGATTTTGTTTTCAAGTTCACACATGTAAAAATTGGCAAAAAGTGGCCCTAAGGGAGAGCCCATTGCTATCCCGTCTTTTTGACGGTAAAGTTGACCGTCAGGTCCACGAAATGGTGACTCTGTGGCATGGGCCCGGGAACGATTTTAAAGTTGGGGGGGCGAAACATTACTTTTTTCTCGAAATCTTCTCACTTTTCGTATTGGTGCACCTTTTCGTTCTCAAATTTTCCTCATTGTAAAACCGACACGGTTCAAAAGCTTATATAAAAAACACTTTGAAACTATTTTAACATGTTTTGGTTCAGGTCAATATTGAGGTCACCAGAGGTCACCAAAGGTCAGATTTTCCAGTTTTAGGACTTTTCTCCAGAAACCCCCGAATATCTCGGGAACTATGATAGCTAGGAACAAACGGAAAGAAGCAATCGAAAGCGCTTGCAATATTAAACCATATAGCGTCCTCCAATGTTATCTCAAGTTAATAGTTTAGGCTCCAGAGGTCATCGAATATCAAAAGGGTTATTTTTTGGCAAAACGTTCGAAAATGACTTTTTACCTAATAAAGATACGACAATAATTTTGACGCCATCATGTTTGTCTCGTCAACGCGCTTCGAATCACATTAATTTGGACCAGTTTAAGTCAATTTAGACATTTGACCTCAGGTCAAGGTCAAGTGGCGACCCAAGTAGGTCATGTTGCATATTGGGAGACGTGTCTCGACGAGAAAAACACATTGATGCCGATTTCACTTATTTATCTTCATTCTATCGAGAGTTATTGACACAAAAAGTGTTGGAGACCTCTGCTGACCTCGGCTGATCCTGTAGGGGTCACTGAACACAAATTTAACCTGGATCATCAATAATAGCCTATGATAACATGATCCAGAAGGAATTGGACTGATATCATGCGTATCTTCGGAAAACGAAACATTTTCATATTTACCATTGACTTATAATGGGAGGTCACGAAATTAACCCGACCTTAGGTCACCGATATACAACATCTTAGATATTCCAATTGTAGTTATCTATGACCTGATGAAATCCTGTAAGTTTGAAAACGTTCGGCCAAAAACTGTGGCTGTGGTACGATCGCAAACTTATTTGCAGGTGTGGTCACGTGACCTGACCTGAGATGACCTGAGGTCACGAATTGCACACAATGTGGGTAATTGATGCCCGAGCAAGTGTTCCAAAAAAGGTGGCTGAAACGGCGGCGCTGTGCGCCGTACGCCGTTTTTGAAACGGCAAAAACCGCGTGCCGCCGTTTTTTCGCTATCCTCGAAAAACCTTAGGGGGTCTAAACGCCCCATCCCTGACACGGCGCGGGTTACCATAGAAAGCAAAAATTATGTAAAAGTGGGGGTCATGCCACCCCCCCACCTCCGTGACCTACTATGAACCGTATGCCTTTGTAAACCCGCCTGTCGTCTGATAAAATACTCGTACCTGACGCCTGACGTTTGCTTTTCTTGAAGAAGCCCGCGAGTGTGGGCTGCACCGACCGCTTCATCACCGTATCACGGTAACCTACGACATTTACGATACTCTTGCTTACAATTGCCGCCCCGTCGGCAGACAGAGAGGACAGCTAGAGGGCCGCACGTCAGTTTGACCACATCCGTAACGTTGACGTAGGATAAACTTATAAACAAAATGCAGCAGATGTTGATCGCAGTCAGTGCGTTATTTTAACGACGACGCGCCAAACAGACAACTGCTACCAAATCTACTGCTACCAAAGTTTTCCATTATATATCATAGGACACAATGGAAAAAGGAAAAGAAAGGTATACGATACTGCTATAAAGGCAAAGCTATATAATAATAATACTTACGACATGCTATAAAAGAAAACGGAAAAAATGAAAGTGACTTTCATATTTTCTATAACTTTAAAAAAAAAATATATATAATACTAAATAATAATTTATATAAGAGGCTTTCATATTTTATATACCTTTTTATGAAGAAAATTGAAAGAGCTCATTTTTAGGGAAACTTCTGCTCACCAAAGTTGGGGGGGGGGGGGGGGCGCCGCCCTCCCCGGTCCAGATGTTGGGGGGGGGGGGGCAAGCGCCCCCGCTGCCCCCCCCCCCCCCCCATGTTCCCGGGCCCCTGCTCTGTGGTGCAGGCGTGTAGCAGTTTTTCGAGGGTATCTCTAGATAGCTTAAGCGGCGGTATGTCAGGATTGTTGTACACTTTTTCAAGAATAATGCGAATGGTATCACCCACAGGGACATTCGTAAATAAACTTTCCGCATCAATGGATGCCAGCATGCCAGTTGACTGCCTAGTTCGCAGGATATCAATGAATTCATCCGTTGACTTGAGACTATAGCCAGTGGGCAGGTACGGTTGCCCACTGTCAAAATCTTGATCTTGCAAAATCTTGCGCGATAAAAGTATCGCCCCACACATCTACTGCAGATATGTGGATGACATTTTTGTTGATGTGAAAGACGTAGAGCACCTAAAAAACATCATAGAACGGAATGGAACGGAATGGAAACTAATTCTGTACTCAAGTTTACTTTCGAACTCGGTGTACAAAATAAACTACCTTTTCTTGACGTTATGGTAAACACACACGAAGCAAAATTCGTAACCTCTGTTTATCGAAAACCCACTGACGCAGGAAGGTGTTTAGACGGAAAAAAGTGAGTGCCCTTCCAGATATAAAACTAGCGTCATCAGGACCTTTATTAGAAGAGCAGTTAAAAACTGCTCGTCATGGGACCTACTACATGCAGAGTTTGACAGGTTAAAGCAGATCCTAGTCAACAATGGATTTTCAAACTCAGAGATTGATGAAGAGATCAACCGTCATGTAGAGCGAGAGGCAACCAAAACAAACGATCCCACAAACATGTCTAACAACACAGTTAAGCTCTTCTATCGCAACCACATGTCATCAGCTTATAAAGTAGATGAACGAGCCATTCACGAAATCATCCAGGAGAACGTAACATGTACCAATGCTGCAGATAAGCTTCAACTTATCATCTATTACAAAAACAGCAAAACTAGCAACTTTTGGATACGCAACAACCTGAGCATTCGAAATGACAAACTTAAGCGCACCAATGTAGTCTCATTTTTCAAAATCAATTTTCTTGCCCATACGAAGATTGCAGGCTTCGTGGGATAAACTACATCGGTGTTACTACTACATCGCTCTCAAGACGTCTCACAATGCACCTTCGTGAAGGCGCACCAAAAGAACACATGACACAGGCACATCAGACAGCACTCGCACGCACACTACTGACTGCAAACACAACTATCATCAAAACACATCACAACAAAACACGACTCTGGATTTTGGAGGCACTACTCATCCGGCAACATGCACCGCAGCTCAACAAACAGCAAAATTCGTGCATCACGCTCGGACTGTGTTGTTGATAGGCGTTGGCGATCGTCGCTGACGTTGATCTGACTGTATGTGCGATGTAATATGTTTGTTATGAAGTGTGTGATGTATAGTATGGTATAGTGAGATAGGTATACGTATGTCGCATAGTGTGATAGCAATGTACGCATAATGGTAATGTATTGTATTATGTGAACCCCACCGATGTAAGACCCTGCTCGAATTTCACGAGACAATTTGTGGTCAATGTCATTTTTCAAATGATGCCCTGTTAAATAATGCGATAATTTATTTCGTGAGCGACTATGTAGTTCGATAATGGTTTAACGAAATAAACCGAAACGTCACGTGGTATAGCCCGATTTTGACTTATATAAACAACTTTGGACAGTTAATATTTGATCTTCCTGCAGACACCAAAAAACTTATTCGAACTATTGAAAGAACCAACCGAAAACTTGCAAAAACTTATAACTCCTTGGTCTTCAATGAAACATGCATAAATGAAAATATACTGCCTAAATATACGAATATTAAACTGCATGACCCGGCAGCAAAGAAGACTACCTTCACTAGAGAATACCGCAAGAAACTGGTTAGCCACCAGATCGTCAGTAAACGAAAACTAGTCTAAGAGCTCCAGGAAGATCTTGACAGACTCTACGGAAAACTATCGAAGTGCCAGATCGAAACCACTACAAGGCAGCCGATAGAACATGAACTTGAGATCAGCTTCCGTAATGCCGAACACAGCAACAAGGTAAAGATAGTTAAGAAACTTTCCAACTTATACGGAGGGAATATCACATTACCTGAAGCTAAAGATGGATATATCAATTTATCTTCGATTGAATTAACCGAGGAACAAAAACAAATATTGAACCTTGGTTTGAACTGTCACTACCAAAATAAATATGACCCTCTCGACAAGAAAGCAGAGATTGAAGTACTTTATCAAGATGTACTCAGGCTACACAAAGACAAGAAGGTTTTGGTCAACCCAAACCTTAAAGATCGCCTCATCGGCGAAAGTTCCAAGACAAGAGGTCACTGTAGAAGCAAACTTCTGTCAAGGTCACTTCATAAAGCGGCGAAAGAACTCCGTGAAGATGAAAAGATCGTGGTAAGAAGAGCAGACAAGTCGGCCATCTTTGTAATCATGGATAGGAGTGAATACATGGACAAGATGAACGCGATCCTGTCAGACACCTCAAAATTCGAAAAGATCTCCAAGGACACGACTGATGCCTTGAAAGCGAAAGTGAACCGTTTGATCACAAGCACCAATGCTGTTATTGGAATGATCCATTTTTCCAAAATAGTTGGTGAGTACGCGCCTGGCTACGCTTACGGAAATGTTAAAACACATAAAGCGAATAACCCTCTGAGGCCCATAATATCCCAGGTCCCCACCCCAACATATATGCTAGCCAAACGCCTCAATGATCTACTGCAACCGTATCTGCCCACTGGCTCTCAAGTCCACTGATGAATTCATTGATATCCTGCGAACTAGGCAGCCAACTGGCATGCTGGCATCCATTGATGCGGAAAGTTTATTTACGAATGTCCCTGTGGGTGATACCATTCGCATTATTCCTGAAAAAGTACAACAATCCTGACATACCGCCGCTTAAGCTATCTAGAGATACCCTCGAAAAACTGCTACACGCCTGCACCACAGAGTCACCATTTCGTGGACCTGACGGTCAACTTTACCGTCAAAAAGACGGGATAGCAATGGGCTCTCCCTTAGGGCCACTTTTTGCCAATTTTTACATGTGTGAACTTGAAAACAAAATCTTGCGCGATAAAAGTATCGCCCCACACATCTACTGCAGATATGTGGATGACATTTTTGTTGATGTGAAAGACTTAGAGCACCTCAAAAACATCATAGAACAAATGGAAACTAATTATGTACTCAAGTTTACTTTCGAACTCGGTGTATAAAATAAACTACCTTTTCTTGACGTTATGGTAAACACACGAAGCAAAATTCGTAACCTCTGTTTATCGAAAACCCACTGACGCAGGAAGGTGTTTAGACGGAAAAAGTGAGTGCCCTTCCAGATATAAAACTAGCGTCATCAGGGCCTTTATTAGAAGAGCAGTTAAAAACTGCTCGTCATGGGACCTACTACATGCAGAGTTTGACAGGTTAAAGCAGATCCTAGTCAACAATGGATTTTCAAACTCAGAGATTGATGAAGAGATCAACCGTCATGTAGAGCGAGAGGCAACCAAAACAAACGATCCCACAAACATGTCTACCAACACAATTAAGCTCTTCTATCGCAACCACATGTCATCAGCTTATAAAGTAGATGAA
>JAXIVJ010012619.1:37500-39790 GCA_036785665.1 Chirona hameri
TTCGAGTTGGTATAGTTTGTATGTTGTTGTTATTCATGACATATACTGATAGTCAGTCATGCATCACGGATGCTTCACGGATTGCTTCACGGATCAGAGCGCTGCTCATGCTTGAACGCACGCTAGTAGCGCTTTCGTTCTCCATGGCAACCAGGCGTGAGCCAATGAAAAGCCAGAACGTATTCCCTTTCTGGCTTTTGATTGGCTGACGCCTGGTTGCCATGGAGAACGAAAGCGCTACTAGCGCTACTAGCGTGTGTCCGAGCAGCGCTCAGTTTGATCGGAAACGTCACAGAGCCTCCAAAAATGCCGCACTTGATGTAAACAATGGTAGGGAAGGATGAATTTGTCAATGACCTTCATGAAGTACACACGGTACTTGTTTTGTATTTTTCCCAAACTTACAACTTTGAATTTGGGAATAATTTTATTTAATTCTTAAATTTAAATAAAATAATTTTAAAACCATAACGGCAGCCTAATAAATTGTTGCTAACAAAATCAAAAGGTCATTATTTCCCTTTAACAATATCGGCGTGGGGTCATACGATTCGCACACAAGTTTGATTACTACCACACCATACTGTCCAACCCTGCAACTTTGAATGTTATCGGTGTGTCGTCACACCACTGGCTTCGTGCCCCATCCCTGATCCCCGCAGTGTTCGGACGAGCGGGATGAAGCTCCGCCTACACAGAAATCGCTCAGCACTCAGACCCGTCGGCATCAACAGCCTGAGTGGAATCGACGACGACGACATCGACGTCGCGTCGGCGACGGCCGTCGGTCGGCCAGAGAGGAAAGTGTCTCTCAGCCGCCGCCGCAGCGACGCCGACAAACACCAGACGACACAGCCAGAGGAGCCACCCGAGTCACAGACGGAGGCCAGAGGAGCCAGCCGAGTCACAGACGGAGGCCAGAGGAGCCAGCCGAGTCGCAGACGGAGGCCAGATGAGCCAGCCGAGTCACAGACGGAGGCCAGAGGAGCCAGCCGAGTCGCAGACGGAGGCCAGAGGAGCCAGCAGAGTCACAGACGGAGGCCAGAGGAGCCAGCCGAGTCACAGACGGAGGCCAGAGGAGCCAGCCGAGTCACAGACGGAGGCCAGAGGAGCCAGCCGAGTCACAGACGGAGGCCAGAGGAGCCAGCCGAGTCACAGACGGAGGCCAGATGAGCCAGCCGAGTCGCAGACGGAGGCCAGAGGAGCCAGCCGAGTCGCAGACGGAGGCCAGAGGAGCCAGCCGAGTCACAGACTGAGGCCAGATGAGCCAGCCGAGTCGCAGACGGAGGCCAGATGAGCCAGCCGAGTCACAGACGGAGGCCAGAGGAGCCAGCCGAGTCGCAGACGGAGGCCAGAGGAGCCAGCCGAGTCACGGACGACACAGCCAGAGGAGCCAGCCGAGTCACAGACGGAGAGCCAGCCGAGTCGCATGCCAGCCGAGTCGATGAAGGCCAGAGGAGCCAGCCGAGTCGCAAACGGAGGTCAGAGGAGCCAGCCGAGTCGCAGACGGAGGCCAGAGGAAAAAGCCGAGTCACAGACGGAGGCCAGAGGAGCCAGCCGAGTCGCAGATGAAGGCCAGAGGGCAGAGTCATAGGAGTACAAGCAGGGGACAGAGTCATAGGAGTACAAGCAGGGGGCAGAGTCATAGGAGTACAAGCAGGGGGCAGAGTCATAGGAGTACAAGCAGGGGGCGAATTCAAAGGGGTCGTCGGGGTCATGGCCCCCAAAAACGGGGCTGAAAGTGGCGCCAGAGGTTGACACAATTCTGATTTATAACGGCTGAAAGTGGCCAGAGGGTGACACAATTCTGATTTATAAAAACAAAACTAATCAGCTTCTACTGGGGAAGGTTTGTTTAAATCAACTATAAATATACAGGAAGCGAAATACGATGAGCTTTTGGATTTTGGTAAAACTTTCTGGGATTTTCCCCCGAAGCGAACTTCTTTGCGCTTCTGGATCCGCCAGTGGGCAGTGGGCAGTGGGCACAGAGGGCAGAGCCCTCGCCATTGAATTATAGGAAGTCGCAACTCCGCAGCTGCAGCGTCTTCCTATGTGTGTCAATATGTGTGTATGTGTATGCAATATGTGTTCCTATGTGTGTTCTGTGTTCAATACTGGTAGCCGTCTGCAGGTGACAGGTGACGGCCAGAGTATAGCCGTCTGCAAGTGACAGGTGACGGCCAGAGTATAACCGTCTGCAGGTGACAGGTGACGGCCAGAGTATAGCCGTCTGCAGGTGACAGGTGACGGCCAGAGTATAACCGTCTGCAGGTGACAGGTGACGGCC
>JAXIVJ010012620.1:0-39789 GCA_036785665.1 Chirona hameri
CTATCTATCTATCTATCTATCTATCTATCTATCTATCTATCTATCTATCTATCTATCTATCTATCTATCTATCTATCTATCTATCTATCTATCTATCTATCTATCTATCTATCTATCTATCTATCTATCTATCTATCTATCTATATCTATCTATCTATCTATCTATCTATCTATCTATCTATCTATCTATGTATGTATGTATGTATGTATGTATGTATGTATGTATGTATGTATCTATGTATGTATGTATGTATGTATGTATATATATATATATATATATATATATATATATATATATATATATATATATATATATATATATATATATATATATTAGGGTGGTCCACATCTTCAGGGTAAAAAAAAAGTTTGTCGGATTCGTCGGGCCGGGTCGGAATCCTTGTCGATACTATGGCACAAGGTTCTGTGCAAAATTTCATTCCGATCGGATGATATTTTCCCGTCCCGCAGAGCGGCCAAAGTTTCTACTATACGAACCGGTCTCAATAGGGTGAACAATATCATGTGTCTTATAACCGTGCCCAGGTGCCCTGTCTGCCATGCTGGGCGCTGGCTAGGCTGGATGCAGTTCCTGCTGGGTCAGGAGAGGCGTTGCGTATTGCGTTAGTCGTGGTTGTGCCTGCGTTCGGGATGGCCGCTGCAACTGCAACACGCTCACGCTCAACCACCGAAGTGTGGCTTGTTGGGCAGCCCGAAGCGAACCCCTGCTGTGGGAAATAGCTTCTTACGAACGGGAAAGTGCTACGGTGCCTCTTCCACTTCGTCCGTGTGCAGCAGAAGTCGGTGAAAGAAGCGTCTTCCCTCGTCAACGCGGAGGTGGCGGTGGTGTGGGAGAAAGCATGGATCCCCACGCAGAAGAAGAGCCGCTGTGTGGAGAGGATCCTCCGGCTCTACGCATCATGGCAAAACTTGGATCGGTCCAAGAAGCGGAGCGCTGAAGGTAAGACAAATGAACAGTTGAACTAATTGAATTAGTTCACAGAATATCCGAATATAATATATTATTTTGCCCTAATTGCCATGACTTGTGTGACAGACCTCACTTAGTAATACGTCATCGTTGGCGTGATGTTTCCTTCAGTAGCTGAAACCACGATCCAATCGAGACATACATTGTGAGGTGACCTTGCTAATACTAGCCGACGGTTCGTCACGTGCTAGTATTAGCAAGGTTCGTCGGTGAAAGAAGCGTCTTCCCTCGTCAACGCGGAGGTGGCGGTGGTGTGGGAGAAAGCATGGATCCCCACGCAGAAGAAGAGCCGCTGTGTGGAGAGGATCCTCCGGCTCTACGCATCATGGCAAAACTTGGATCGGTCCAAGAAGCGGAGCGCTGAAGGTAAGACAAATGAACAGTTGAACTAATTGAATTAGTTCACAGAATATCCGAATATAATATATTATTTTGCCCTAATTGCCATGACTTGTGTGACAGACCTCACTTAGTAATACGTCATCGTTGGCGTGATGTTTCCTTCAGTAGCTGAAACCACGATCCAATCGAGACATACATTGTGAGGTGACCTTGCTAATACTAGCCGACGGTTCGTCACGTGCTCTCATTTAGCCTCTCGATAAGTCATACCCTCGATAAGTCATACCCGTGAACATGTGTCTTTTAACCATGCCCTGTCTGCCATGCTGGGCGCTGGCTAGGCTGGATGTTGCCCGAACGATCACCTGATCAAAGCTCAGCAGCCGCAGACAAACTCAAACGCACGCCTAACACACAACGATCACCTACTGACGAGCTAATCTCTTTCAGTTGACGTCGAGAATCACCGGAGTTTCTCACTGGCGCTGAGTACGCTTTTCGACATCGGGCACGCGGACGCCTTGGAGCTCATCAAGGAGGACGAGGATCGGCAGTTCCTGCTGGGCCAGCGCTGCCCGGATGGACCCCGTGGCATCATGCAAGAAGTCAACTAATCCTTGGCCGACAGGGAGCGATGGCGTCTGGAGCGCGGCGTGCGAAAGCGGCCGCGCTCACCGGAGCGTGACACGACTGCCACGTGCAGCTCATCGGGATTGGGTGCAGGCGACGAGGAAGAAAATGGCGGTGACGACGCGGACGGCGGACGGGACGCGGACTTCGTTCCGAGCGCAGGAACATCCGCTCAATCGGCCTATCCCCCCCCCCCCCAAGCGTCGCCGCAAGCCAATCATGACACCGGTTATCGCCGCTGCGTTGGACCGCACAAGGATCTCGGACCGAAACGCAGTTCATCTTTTCACCGCTATCCACGGCGCCGACGCCACTCCCGCTCGCAGCACCGTCCGGCGCCACCGGAGGAGCGAGCGGGATAAGATGGCTCAGGAGATCAAGGCGGAGATGACCGTGAATGTGCCGGCGGTGCCGCTCATCATACACTGGGACGGAAAACTTGTCGAGGGGATGGCCGGTGAGGGAATCGCGGAGCGATTGCCCATCCTGGTGTCCGGTGACGGCATCCAGAAGCTGTTGATGGGGCCGAAACTCGCGGCGGGGACGGGCGTGCTGACCGGGCAGGCGGTCTACGACGCTGAGAAGGAGTGGGACCTCGTCGACAACATCATCGGCATGTGCTTCGACACAACAGCCAGCAATACTGGACTCAAGGAGGGCGCGTGCGTCCACCTAATGAAGCACGTCAAATGGAATCTGCTCCACTTCGCTTGCCGGCACCACGTGCTCGAGCTAGTGGTGGGCGCAGTATTCACCGTCTGCTTCGGCCCGTCTTCCGGCCCCGAGATCCCGCTGTTCAAGCGGTTTGTGAAGTGGTGGCCGTTAGCGAACCAGGCGTCGTCCAAACCGCTCGACGACCCCGTCGACGGCGCCGACAAGATCATCGCCACCTGCCACGCGTTGCTGAAGGAGCAACAGCCGCGCGACGACTACCGCGATATAGTGCAGCTCACCATCGTCGTGTTGGGCGGTGAGGTTGAGGCGAACATCCGGAAGCCGGGCGCCCGCCACCGTGCTCGATGGATGGCAAAGGTGATCTACGCTCTCAAGATCATCCTCTTCCGCGAGCAGTTCGCGCTCACCGAGCACGAGAAGAGGGCGCTGATCCAGTTCACGACGTTTATCGTCACAGCGTACGTGGAACCATGGATGTCCGCCCACTGCCCGACCTCGGCCCCGGCAATGGACCTTGCCCTCCTCAAAGCCCTCGCCGCCTATCGCGACAAGGAGATCGGGCGGGCATCGGGCAAGGTGATGGCCCGGCACATGTGTTACGTCTCCGAGAAGCTCGTCGGCCTCTCCCTCTTCGACGAGGCGACGGTGGTCGAGGAGAAGCGGGCCATCGTTTTTTTTTTTTTTTTTTTTTTCCTATTCTTCCCGGGACGGCCTATAGCCATTTTCCGGGGAGGGGCAATGACCTCTGGCAATTTGCCAGGCAAAAAACTACGTTAACCGGTTTATGTGACCCGGAGCAAACTAGGGACTAGGGCAGCTATTTTACGTTACTAATTACGTTAACCGGTTTATTTGTACCCGGAAAAATTATTTGTTCAAAGTAAATATAATATCTAACATTACGTTAAGTATTTCGTTCAAGGTCAAATATAATATCTAGCATTACGTTAAGTATTTCGTTCAAGGTCAAAAATAATATCTAGCTTTACGTTAAGTATTTCGTTCAAAGTCAAAAATAAGTCAAACACGAGACACACATGCATACATATTTTTATTACAATACACTTGTACAGTGTCAGTGTTGATGGAGCCGTGGCGGTGCCGTCATTGCCACAACGGGAGACTGTTGCCAGTCTCCCTGGCTCCGGCGCCTCGGCGAGACCTGGTTGTGGGGTGTATTTAGCTGGGCGAAAAGTCCTGAATAATAAAAAACCCAGCGTCTAAGGCAAAGGGGAAAAAACCTGCGCGGTGGGCCAAAAATGCGCAAGGCCAAAAACCCCTGTTATATTTGATTAGCTAAACGTGTTTGGTAGAGATAATCTAAGAGGAGACCTATCAATTCAGGATAACTATCACCTAACAGTGTTTGAAGATTTAATGTGATGCCATTTTGTTGTGTGTATTTAATAATGTTCTGTCGTTTATCGTTGTGTACTGGGCAAGTAATAAGTAAGTGCTTGATTGTGTAGCGCGGATAACCTGGGCAATGTTGGCAATTTGGTGGCGGGAGATTCTCCATAATATAATAATGAGTAATTTGTGTATGACCGAGACGGAGGCGCGCCAAAATTACCTCCTTCTCTCTACAATTCTGATGACTAGATATAAAATGTTGGACTTTTGGCTTAATTGGATAAAGATGAAAATGCGGAGCGGCGTCCCACTCGCTCTGGCGCAGTATGCTAAGTTGATAATTAATATAATTTAACACGTCTGATACTGGACTTGGAAGTTGGTTTACTGAAGGTAATTCTAGGCTCAATTTCGCAAGTCTGTCGGCTTCCTCGTTTCCCGGGATACCGGTGTGTCCTGGGATCCAGAGGAATTTAATACTATTGTTTTTACTGTTGAAATACTTGATTAGTTGTCTGATTTTAAATACTATCGGGTTTCTACATTCACTAATCGAGGAAATGGCCGTGAGCGAGGCGGACGAGTCTGTGCAAATGACTACTTCCTTAAGTTTTTCTTTTCTGACATATATTAATGCTAATAAAATGGCTGACAATTCCGCTGTGTATACGCTATTTATGTCGGGAAGTCTAAAGTTATTGCTAACTGTGTTTGTGTAGAATGCACCACCGGTTCGGCCTTCGCCCCGTGAACCGTCTGTGTATATGTATGTGTATGTGTTGTGTTGTGCTTTGTGTTCGTGGAAGAGTGAGTGTTTCTGACGCGGTGACTGTGTTTTTGTTGTGTGTGAAGAGGCGGTGTGTGTCTGGTGTTGTGTCGAGCCAGTGAGGTGTGAGTGGTGGCGTTGGCATTGTGGTGAGGTGAGCGATGTTGAATAGTGTGAGTGTTTGTCTGATTCTGTGGCTGAGAAGCGGGTGTCGTTTTTGTAGTAGTGTTTGTCGTCTAGTGGGTGCGGGGTGATTTAAGATGTGGAATGTTGGGCGTGTGGGGTGTGAACTTGCTCTGGCGTAGAATCTAAGTAGTGTGTATTTGCGTCGGCGGCAGAGTGTGGGAATGTTAGTGTCGATGTGTAAGTTTGTGGTGTTGGTGGTGCGGCAGGCTCCAGTCACGATGCGCAAGGCAGCGTTTTGGACAGTTTCAGCGCCATGCAGTAGCGGCTGGGGGAGAAGAACCCGCCTCGCCGCGCCGACGTCGCCCTCGACGCAATGGAGCAGCGCTCCCTGGCGTCGTTTGCGACGACCAACTATGTCGGCCTCGTCACCGCCCTCGGGGCCGGTCACGATTTCCTCTACGTCGATCCGGCCGAGTGGTTGGGGAGGGACGACTACACCACGGCTCGTCGGCGCGCCCGTCACCTACGGGTGGTGAACGACTTTGCGGAGAGGGGCGTCGCCCTCATCAGCGCGTTCTGCCGCGCCATCACGCGCGACGAGGAACAGCGACAGCACCTTCTGCAGGTCGTGGAGCGCCACCGGGTGTTGCACCCGTGCGCGAAATAGGTATAGGATGGCGCGCACGGCGGATTTCGTTTTTTGTTCATCGTCACCAGCGTAGAGGTTTACCACGGTTGCCTATTTTGCGTCACATGCGTTCCTGTCTTCCGTTTTTGAGTGATTGCAAGTGCGAATTGAGCAGAAAATCCGAACTACATGGGAGAATCCGTACTACCGTTCACCCCTGTGAGATTGTTCGCATAGGAGAAACTTTGGTCGCTCTGCGGGACGGGATAAAATTATCCGATCGGAATAAAATTTTGCACACATCCTTGTGTCGTAGTATCGACAAGAATTCCGACCCGGCCCGACCAATCCGACAAACTTTTCGAAAGTGGACCACCCTAATATATATAGACCATGGTGATATCAAACCATCTAACCTGACCATGTTCTTAAACGACCTGTTATTCACAGGAAAGGTGATGTCAACCGCACCGATGCCGGGTGCAATGGCATCGGAGGGCCTGTACCAGCCAGCCTTCCACGCGAGCAACTGGGACGGGATAGACATCATGGAGGAGGCGCCGGAGGAGGAGGTGACGATGGCCGGACAAGTCGACGAGCCCCGCCAGGCCACTCTTGCCCGCTTGTTGGGACCCGGGACCGTGGCGGCCGTCCGCCAGCCAATCGGGGCCCAATATTACCGGCTGCTGTCAATGCCCGACCATCAGTTAACTCGCGAGGAGCGAGGTGACCTAAACCAAATTTTGCTAACACAAGTCGTGAGAGATGATCACTCCGAAGTAAACTGTTCTGTTCTGTCCCGTCCCGTCCTGTCCTGTCCTGTCCTGTCCTGTCCTGTCCTGTCCTGTCCCGGTCCCGGAACTGTTCTGCTCCGTTCTGTTCTGCTAGCCCAGCCTCTGGGCTAGCCCGTTCCGGCGCGCCTGGCCGCGCCGCCGCTGGTCTGCTTCGCCAGCGGCCTGCTCGGGTGCGACGGCGTCCACCTGGGCCGGCGGTGCCAGGGTAATAGAACAACGGGTAGAAAAGTAAGGAATGTAACGCCCAAATGAATTAGACCAAATATAATTTGTATCGTAATTGTTTTGTCTATTATAAATTAAAGGTATTGTTTGCTATCAATAACTTGTATTTCCATAGAGTATATCTTTATTTATTGAATTAAACGCCTGCAAATATACGAAGTAGTAGTCAAAGTAGTGTATTTGCAGTACATGTAGTAGCATATGGAAGCGGTCATATTAAATTCTACTACAAAGTAGTAGTCGAAGTAGTGTATATTTGAGTACTGTAGTAACATTTGGAAGCGGTCAGCGGTCGTTCCGACGTTTTTTAACCCCCAAGCCCATTTAACCTCTACGCCCAGAATATCGAAAAATGCTAAATAAAAACGTTGTAGCTAAGGCTTGTAGCTATCTGTTCCAGAAGTCGGATTAAAAATATGTACCATAAATTATGAGCCAGCCTCGTCTGAAAATCATCGATTTAACATGGGAACCCTATGGTGTAGTAGGTTTTTAACGCCCAAATGCCCGAGTGCTGCCAACTGTTACTGGTGGGGGCTGGGCGGTGCAGCCGCCGGAGCCGCCGGGTCAGCGGCCACCAGCCAGTCGCCGTTGTCGCCGGCCCGCGTACACAGGTTGTGTAGGACGAAGCAGGTCCTGCGCAGAGGCAGAGTTGTTGCCATTTTTGCCTTTCTATTCGTTGTATTCCTAACAGAAATGTTTCTTACAAAGGTGAAGAGGTAACTGCCAATCGGCGCACCCGCGGAAGCGGAGGTGCCATGCAGGCTTTTGTTACCATGGCAACCACCGCAACTAATTCAACATCTGGCAAACATGGTTGATTTCTTAGTATGAACTATAATGGTTGAAATATTAAATGTCTGCCTATTTGGAAACAATTAAAATCAAATGGAAATTTAGTTTTGGTTAGAGCTGCTGCGAGGAACATTATTCTTACATTAAAAAAAAAACTGGGCGCTGGCACAAGTTCGACGACCGAGAGGTGTACTCGCTAAACAGCAGCGCCGTGCAGAGCTCGGCCGGCTACATCCCCTTCTACTCGGCCAATGACGCTCGAGTGTAGCTAGTGGCGTGCCTGGCTCCGATGTATATGTAACATGTAACAAATAGCCTGATAAGGAAAAAAGTCACTGGTCACTACTAAGCTCTACTCAAAATTAATCACAGGGAAATGAAGTAAAGAACTATATATATGAATATCGCAATATATGAATAGTGCATGAGGGAGCGGGCAATAGTCGAAAATATTGACCGATGTGACGTCACTGTAGCCAGAGGGTGGAGACCGTATAAAGTGCCATTGCCCGAGGCGAAGCCGAGGGCAATGGCACTTTATACGGTCTTCACCCGAGGGCGACAGTGACGTTACAGAGGTCAATATTTTCGACTATTGCCCGCTCCCCCATGCACTATTGATTTTATTACATGGCCACTGGCCAGCCCTGCCATTTTTTTAATAAACGTGTTCTATTTGTTTGTCACATTCCCTCACGGCCTCATATGTTTTCATATGATTTCGAGACCAAGATGTGTGCATATAAAAAAGGAAGTAGCGTCGCTTTAGTTGAATGTATTGCACAAAATAATCCAGAAAAATCCACATAGGTAAATCACAGCGTCACATTTCATATCATCTAGTGCGTCAGGTTGAAGTTGAATGTGCAGCTGTTATAAGTTTGTCCGCCGTTCTGCGTCTCCACCGATGTCGCGGTGCTTGAAGAGTTTCCCATCAGGCTGATGGTGTTGCTGATTTTCCTCAGTTGCTCGTTAGATACCATCTGCGCATAGTGTTGGAGCGACGAGATTGACTTATGCCCGCTGATCTGTTGGATGTGACGTGACTCTATACCGGCGTGGTCTAGACTCGTTATCACTGTTGCCCTGATACAGTGGTTGGTGTAGATCTTGCTTAGCCCCGTTTCCTTGCTTATCCGCTGCATCATTGTGCCTACAGTGTTCTTTCCGATAGGCACTGCATCATACCAGTAGAGATTGGGAGCCATTCTTGGCCGCTGGAAGAAGCAGGGCGAAGACTTGTTCAGCTTGCTGATGTATAACTTGAGGTGCTTCACCGGACAGTCATTCATGCCGGTGGCGTACATACGCGCCTGCTGACCCGAGTTATCTTCTCCTCGGTGGTTTTTATCCAGCTCATCCCGCATCGTTACGTACTCCACGTCGTTCTCATCTTGGTTGAATTTGAACCAGTCGACACGAATCTCTCTCAGGTTTTCACGTCCACGCCGACAGAAATGGAGCATAATGTCCATGAACACCTTGTGCTGCAGCTTAACAGGCGTGGAACAGTCCTGCAGGCATGATTTGATTTTCTCCTGATCTGTCGTAATCGGTTGCTTGTGCTCTATGGCACCTTTTCCGTCCTTCTTCGCCATGTGCATGGCCACCTTGAATGACTCGCAGTCAACGGGAAGCTTTTGCCATCCCCGATATCCTTCCCCAATTCCTTGATTAGGAATTGCTTTATTCCGTACTTCAGGCCGTGGAGGCTCTTGGATTTGTATCTTTCGCCATCCTTGCGCTTTACGGTTAGGAAAAATTCCTTTACTGCGTTGTCAAGTGAATCATTGTTATCTAAAAAGTGGTGCATGAACAATCCTTTGGCAGACAAAAATTGGAGGAATACGTCCCCTCCGGCTTTGATAGCTCGATTGGTGCTCTCTGATCTTCGCGAAAAGAGCAGTTCTTCGAGTTCATGCTTATCAAGAAGCTCAAAGCGCGGTTTTTCGGACATGCTTGTAAGATTAGGATAATTATCCAGTGGCATTAACTACGACTCCTTACAAAATGAAAATGACTTTCTACCTGAATGTGGCAAGAATTGATTTTTTTGGGAAAGCACAAATGCACGCGCAACTTACCCGCTACCATGACAACCATGACGACCTCAAAACCTAATGCAACTTCCAACTTGAGGTGCTATAAGTTTTATTGTGCTGTTTGACGTCGTCATGGCACCGGGCAATAGGCAAAAATATCACATGAGCCGTTAACATACGAGCCGTGTAATAACTTTGTATATTGAATGTACCATTCAATTAAAAAAAAACATTCTTATGATTAAAACCATTAGGGTTGATGACCTTAACTTCGATGTATAAAAACGTTAAATTACTGATAGACTGTATTGATATTTCGGCCACAGGCCTTTGTCAAAATTACATATGAGTGAATACAATGTTTACATGAATGACAATGATACAAAATATGTGCATCGAATTCGTCGCCGAGTTTTAAACATTTTTAGGTAATTCTCGTGATCGCATTTTTCGCAGCTACCTCCTCTACGTATCAGCGATTTTTCACTGCTTAGCTAATCATACATCTGGGTAAAGTCACAATCAAACGACTCAATAAGCACACCTTTCTAATATAGGCACTTATACAACACATCACATTCCCCCCCCCCCCCTAATGTATGTACATTCATAAACAAACGCTATCATAACTTAAGTTCATACCCTACACTTTCTGAAGCTGAAGCTCATACACTATCATCACAAATCATACCATCCTCCTGCTTTCTATCCGATATACATACGACACAATTACATCTATAACTCTACACTGTTCTTTCAATGTAAGCACTATACCGCACGCATAATTGGCCATGAGGATCCCTGGGTATTTAATGAAGGCGTCACTCCCCTAATAATAATACTTTCAGCAATCTTTCTATATGGGTGATCCTGGGCTCTGTAAAGGATTTTTAAATCTAGAAAATATGGGTCGGTAATAATATCGTCTTGATGGTACACGTTTAAGATATGATCTTAAAAAGGGTTGTTGGCGGTTTTGTTTATGGCGTCGCGTCGATGTTCGTTGTAGCGTAGTCTGACTGGGCGCATGGATTCCCCCACATAGGATCCTCCCTTCCCCTGTTGTCTGCATCGCTTACAGCAGATCTCATACACGACGTTTGTTTGGTTGCAATCACCTTTGAAGCCTGACCTGTATCCGCCTTTTCTTTTTGCCGGTCCTCCCTCCCCTTACTTCTTTTCTTGCCCCTTCCCCTATCTGCCCTGATCCTAGATCGTTGAACTTCTTTTAGCAGTCTCCTGATAATCCCCTCATTGTACCCATTTTCTGACAGTAGGTTCCATATTTTGTCTATGCTGCTATCCTCCTTTTGTTTGTTAGATGAGTTATTGTATGCCCTATGAAACATGTTGCGAATAATATTGTATTTTGTGTCCTTAGGATGAGCTGATGTTGAATGTAGAATAATGCCAGAGTTTGTTGGCTTGATATACATTTTTGTTTCTATTTTCGTTATGTTCTCGCAGGTTTCTACCGTCACCAAGGTATCTAAGAAAGGGGCTCCTTGTCCATCCCCGCTGTGTTCTAAGGTAAATGTCAAATTGGGGTGTTGTCTATTCAGGAAGTCTAAGAAGTCTTCTAGCGCCTGCTGTCCAAGTGTCCATATTCCTGCGTCGTCGTCGATGTAACGAGCCAGGATAGCTGGTTTCAAGGGAGATGCTGCTAATGCTTTGGTTTCGAAATGGTCGAGGAATAAAATCGCGAGAGGAGGTGCGCATGGGTTTCCCATGGCTAGTCCCAGTTTTTGGCGGTAGTAGGCATTGTTGAATGAGAAGACGTTGTCCCTGATACTCTGTTCTAGGAGGCTGTAAATGTCTTCCTTAGATAGTCCAAAGGTGTCAATACTATCCCCATGCTCCTCTAGTTTAGATCTCACTGCATCGACAGCTTCATCTACTGGTATACTACCATATAAATTGACCACATCGATGCTGAACGATGAAGAAGACGATGCTGAAGATGCTGAAAATGTCCGGTACCCCGTGCTGTTTACACGTCCCGACACCTTCTCTAAGTAGTCTCTGGTATCCCATAAGTGAGTGGGAACATATTTCAGTAACTGCTTTAAAATCCTTTCCAAGAGACACTGTTTTTTTTTTCTCGTAGGGCCACCACATGCCGACATGACCGGTCTGAGGGGTACTGAGGGTTTATGGTCCTTAAAGGGAATAGGCCACCTTGAAAGTTGTCTTGAAGTTCAACCATTAGGTGCATCTTGAGCTCAAAACTACGAATATGACTGGTTTGGACAACTGATGGATATATGTGGAGAAAGAAGTAAGTTTCTCTTTCTATTTCACGAGAAATCGTACGATAGCAGCTGGCGTTCTGACTCCGCCCCGCTCCGCCTGACGCCAAGTACAGTCTCTGACAAGGGGCCGCCCGGGCGGCTGAGCGGATATTAACGAGGCGTCGTGACCAGAGTACGTGCCAGAGAGTGTACCTGCCTCCGGCGGCGCGGCGGCGAGCGTTCATTCCCGATCGTGGCCCGGAACAGCGGGATTGAAATCGGGCCCACTAGTCCTGTGTCGAAATTACTTAACGTAGAGAGGTAATTCTTTCACCGCAAACCATTTTTAGATCTGCTCTACAAATCTGCTATCTCAGTCCAAAACCCCATGTTAAAGGTGAACTATTCCCTTTAAGTAATCCGTAAAAGACGGGCGTTCTTCTATGCCCTGGTGTCAGCTCTTTGATCGTTTTTTTCAGAAAGTTTGCCTCTGGTGGTATTTAAAATATTTATTTTAGCTTTAGCTTCAACTTGAGGGACTGGGGTTTTGTCGATATTTTCATAACTGTCTCTGTCATTTAGCATGGTTTGGGCTTTAGCCAAGTAGGAATCTGTCCAAAATCACCAACCCCTTACATTTGTCACTCTCTTCAATGATTACACTATCGTTTTTCGCAAGGTCTTTGATAAACTGGCGCTGCTCTGTGATGACATTTTCTTCACCTACTTTATGGTTTTTAAACGTGCGGATTATATCATCCTTAACTGTAAGCCCATTTCTGTATCAGCACTTGAGGGCTCAGGAAAGCTTTTACCTACATCCGGAAATATAAATGATAGATTTGGCGCACAACCGCTCTGCTGCTGACCTTCGCCGCTGTCTCGGTCTTCCATCCCGCCTCGTGTTGTCCGATCCGGCTGCCCAGCCGGTTCTCCTCCGCCCCCCGTCTGAGCTGTCCCCACTTCTGTAGTCGTCGTCCGTGCTTGTTGTAGAAGGGTGGCGTCCTCAGATGGTGTCCCCTCTCTTGTCGTAGATGGTGTCCTCGCTCTTGCCGTAGGTGGTGTCCTCGATCTTGTCGCAGATGTGTCGGCTCTGCCTCAGATGTGACGGGCTCTGCCTCATATGTGATGTCACCGGTGGACCTGTTGTTATGGCATTATCTTGTCCTTCCAGCGTTTTGCATAGGCAAATCGTTCTACTCCCTTCTCGACTTGCAGCAAGACTGCTTTGGACACAGTCTGTGTGGTGGCAAAGTTCGGACCTTTTCCCCAGTGCACTATGCACTGGGTACTCCCAAGTTTTTTTTAGTATATACTATAAATATAATATAAAAACTACAAAAACATACCAGAAAATGAAGGTCACTACCAGATTTGGTCCCCTTTGACTGCTTGCCTCGGTCCCCGGGTCTCTCCAGGACAATAAACCCTCGGGGGCGGGGGGCGACGCACGTGCGTGCAGGTACGAAGACCGCCCACGGCCCTGGCGTGCGCTCTGCCGTCGTTGTTGGTGACGTGAGATGCGATCCAGCCATTCTGCTTGCCTCCAAAAATATGTCACTGTAGTTGCCCTTGGGCAACCGAAAAAAATGACAAAAATACGGAACGTGTGCAAGGCATTGCTATAACAGGCAGGTCATCAAGTTTCAAGTTGATATATTTTTGCACGAGATAAACCACTGCAAAATATAGTTTTGAGTTACTAAACACAATGTGTGTGAACGGAGGCAAACACATGCCCCCAAATTCCGTCACTGGAGTCTCCTATGGACAAAACAAAAATAGGACAAAATCGCATAAGGTGTGCAAAGGATAGCTAAGGTTCACTGAGCTTGCAATTATTATCTGTCAGATTTCCATGCAATGTTAGTGACCCAAAATGCTTCCCAAAATTCGTTACTGGAGGTGCCCATGTGCAACCCCCCCCCCCCCCCCCCCCCCCCCCCCCCCCCCCCCAAAGTAATAGAAGAAATGTTCAACATGTCTACAAAGAGCAGCAAGACAAGGCATGCAAGTCGTAAGCTCGTATCTACAACAGTTAGTTAATGGGAATGTATTCCCTTTGAATGCCGAGACACGCTGAAAACCAAAGCATGCCCCAGAAACCACGCCTGAAGCCGCCCCTAGTGAACTAAAATTGTTGAGCATTGTGCCAAAATGTGCCCAATGAATGTTTAGGAAAAGTCAAAAAGTTTGATGGCCGTATCTTTACTCGTTTGGAGGCAGGAGCGGAAAAACCTTAGGGGGGTCGTTTTAGCCCCCTTCCCCCCCCCCCCCAAAAAAAAAAACGACACTAATAGGGTTAACGGGTGAACCACTGAACCGGTTGGCCATCCTTTAGTTATAGCGATACAAAAGGGGGCAGGCAGCACAATTATTTGATAGCTCCAAATAACTTAACCTGAGCTTTCATCAAATCTAGCAGGAGCATCACATCTTCCATTCCGGGATCACATCTTCTAGAAGGGACATCACATCTTTCAATAAGGACATCATATATTTTTCAATAATGACATCACATCTTCCAACAGATGCATCAGATATTACACTAGGGCATCACAGCCATCAGAAAGAGCATCACATTTCCATTAGGGGCATCACATCTTTCACTCGGGGCATCACATCTTCCACTGAAGGCATCACATCTTCCACTGAAGGCATCACATCTACAAGGGGCATCACTGCTTCCAGTAAGGGCATCACACCTTCCAGTAGAGGCATCACATATTACACTAGGGGCATCACATCTTCCACTAGAGGCATTGCATCTATTTGTAGGGAATCATATCTTCCACTAGGTGCATCACATCTCCCAATAGGGGAACCACATCTTCCAGTAAGAGGCATCACATCTTCCACTAGAGGCACAACATCTTCCACTAGGGGCATCATATCTTCCACAAGGGACACCATATCCTTCACTAAGGATCATAACATCCCTCACTAGGGAATCACGCCTCTCACAATCAAGTGGGTAGCACGACACTAGTTGGGGGCATCGTGTTCCACAAGGGAATTTAAATTCCATAAGTGGAGCATCACGATCCGAGCATACCGCGTTTGCGGTATTTGCGTTATAGTAGCTACGCCCCCTGTAACTGCTACAAAAAGGAACAAAGCATTGATTGTCCTATTAGCTGGGATTTTGCCTGAGCCGGTGGCTACCTAGATACGCTCGGTGCACGAGGTTGTAATCCCATCAGCTGTCGATTGTATCGAGAGTCGCCGAACAGCAGACAAGCACTAAAACATCCCGCACGGTAAAAATGCAGTCAGCTCAAGGTCACAGCTATACCTCTCGGTGCATCACGTCGGCTGTCCTTCGAGTCTCTTTATGGAAATGCACTGGCCGAAGGCATACAAGACCACGAGATATTCTTGTGCCGCCTTGTGACCAATGATATGTTTCCGTTTTTGCCTGTCTGGCAGGCCATCTCAGCGAGTCAGCATGTCGCAACACTGCGGCCGCTTGCTACCTTTTCAGGAGTTCCGATACACTTGGATAATGGATAATGACGACCAGACTTGGATTCAAGCCTCCTGCCTTCCGATTTACTTGAAAATGCTGATTGGTTTTGTTTAGACGGATTGAGTTAATATGGAAACAATGGCAACCTACCTTCTAGTTTTCAATAATGTGTATATATTTAAATTGGTCACAATGTTTTCGAGCGCGTGTGAGTTTGTGTGCGTGTTTGTGTGCGTGCGTGTATGCGTGTGTGTGTGTGTGCATGCGTGCGCTAGGGTCCGTTCATTTTGCAACTTTTTCGACATTTTCCTGGTTTTCGGAGCTTTTCCCCATGCGTCTCGACGTGAAAACATGGCATGGTTCTTTTTTCCCCCAAAAATGCGTTTTAAAGGGACTATCCCACCTTAACATTATATTTGAGTTCAGATAGCCATTTTGATGGCTTGGCGACGAAATTAAATATGGTATCAGTTAAAACAACCACAATGATATAATCAAAAAGATATTCGAGTTTGATTTTGCCACGGCCACGCCATAACAAATAAAAAACGTTTTGATTTGTAATGGGGTTTGATTTGTAACGCATGACTTTTCTAGTTTGTTTTTTCTTCTCGAACATCAGATGTATTTAAACAACAAAATACAACTCATGTTACAGGAACAGCCTTTGTATAGACATGCAACACACAGCGCGACAACGCATCAGTACAGATTAAACATAAACACAGCGCAAATCAACCGCCACCCGAAACAATGCCGCCGCCCGAGCCGGGCGTTCGCGCGGGATAGGGCGCGCCAGCCACCCAACTGACACGGCACGCGGCGCCAGAACGAATGACATGTACCCACCACAGGACGGCCGGCGGTGACGGCAGCGCTGCCTGAGTGTACACGTGTGCGCGCGTGTGAGAGTGTGTGTGTGTGTGTGTGTGCGTGTGCGTGTGCGTGTGCGTGTGCGTGTGCGTGCGTGCGTGTGTGTGTGCATGCGTGTGTGTGTGCATGCGTGCGCTAGGGTCCGTCATTTTTCAACTTTGTTTTCCTTTTTCCAGGTTTTCGGAGCTTTTCCCATGCGTCTCGACGTGAAAAACATGGTATGGTTCTGTTTTCCCAAAAAAACTGCGTTTTAAAGGGACTATCCCACCTTAACATTATATTTGTGTTGAGATAGCCATTTTGATGGCTTGGCATAGCAATTAAGTATGGTATCAGTTAAAACAACCACAATGATCTAATCAAAAAGATATTCGTGCTTAATTTTGACATCTGTAAAAAATAAGGCCCATGTGTATTTGAATAGGGCCTCTAAACCGACAGCGTCGTCTCTTTACCCAACTAGTAATGATAGTCGACTTGTTTTAACACGCGCCCTGGAGGGCCTCTGATAATTACACGCCCTGGAGGGGGGCGGATTTCGCCCCCCCCCCCCTATGATCTCGAAAACCACGCAACGTAGCGACAAGCGGGAAACGACGTTAGATAGCTCGAGACAAGCTCTTTCGAAAGTATTTCGTGATTTTTTTTCTTCAGGTCAATATTGAGGTCACCAGAGGTCATCAAGGGTCAGATTTTCAAGTTTTCAAGACTTCGGTTCGAACACCCCCAAATATCTCGGGAACTATGATAGTTAGCAGCAAACGGAAAAAAGCAATCGAAAGTCATTGAAAAATGCAATCGACACAGGTGTCCAGATTTGAGCTCAGGTCAATAGTTTAGGCTCCAGAGGTCATCGAATGTCAAAAAGGTGATTTTGTTTTCAAAACTGTATTCCCCAAATAACCTTTTACCTAATAAAGATAAAGCAATAATGTTTACGCTATCGCGTGTGTCTTGTCAAGGCGCTTCGAATCATATTCATGGTGACCGGGTTAGGTCAACTGAGAAATCTGACCTCAGGTCAAGGTCAAGTGGTGACCCAAGTTGGTCATGTTGCATATTGGGAGCGTGTCTCGACGAGACAAACATATTGGTACCGTTTTCTCTTCTCTATCTTCATTATGTCGATAGTGATTGATAAAACCGTATTGGCAGTCACAAAATTGACCTGACCTTAGGTCACCGATATTAGAAATCCGAGATAAGCAAATTGTTGGTATCTATGACCTTATGAAGTCCTGCAAGATTGAAACCGATCGTCGTAAAACTGTGGCTGTGGTGCTACTGCAAACGTTTTGGAGTTGAGGTCATCACATGACCTGGTCTGGTGACCTGACCTGAGATGACCTGAGGCCAAGAATTTTACATAAAGCGGGAAGTTCATTTCTAAACAGGAATACAAAAAACGGCGGCGCTGCGCGCCGCCGTTTTTGCGCTATCCTCGAAAAACCGGAGGGGTGGGCGGATTTCGCCCCCCCGCCCTCCAGGGCGCGTGTTAATGGAATATTTTCGTATTTCATTTCTTGATCCCCGGGTGGTTCGCAATCTAGAGGCTAGCACTATCAGCTGGAGTTGTTGCAGCAGTTGGCTGCTAGGGACCGCTAGTGAGCCAGGGTGTTATGACGTCGCAAGCAAATGGTACCAGTTAAATATTTACCGCTAAATATTTATTTATTTATAAATCAATCAATCACTCAATATTTAGTGGTACCATTTGCTTGCGACGTCATAACACCCTGGCTCACTAGCGGTCCCTGGCGGCCAACTGCTGCAACAACTCCAGCTGATAGTGCTAGACACCGGGTGGTTCTCAATTTTTCTGCGCAATAGATGTCGAAAAAAATGTGCCATACGTTTGGCTGCACAAAGGATTTCCCTGTTATGAAGAGATTAAAAAAAATCATATGACGTCACCAAACCAACTTTCCGTTTGAAACTAAAATTTGAATATCTTCCAAGATAAGCATTTTTTTTCGGAAAAAAAGTTCACAAACATCTTGAGCTGACCTCGCCTGACATGTAGACATACAATTAAGTGTGATTCGACAACTTTCAAGAAGATGGGACAGTCCCTTTAACTTGGCGCATACACGATTTATGAGAAATTGATTTGGGTCTCTGCATTAATCTGGCAGATTTTGAAGTAAATGGTTTCCTATATTTTTTAGCATTTTCTCTATACTCGCCGTGTCGTATTTGACCTAAAAAAATATTTCATCGCAGTAACGCATTTACTGGAAGTGTTATTCAATAATTCCACAGTCACCGCTCTCAGCGCCATCTATTGAGCGGTATAGTAAACTTTGTTCTGTAAGTTGTTTCTCAGCTGCTGACGCTACGGAGGTGCGGGAAATGAGCCAGCGTGACCCCATGGTAATGTTCTAACCAGAAAGAATGTTGAACTAAACCCAGCATTGACCTTGTTACGCCTTGTTGCACCCTGGTTGTACTACAACTTTGGCCACCCGTACACCGCATAACACTAGGTCCAGCAGAGCCTGCGTCACGGGCAGCGGCGCTGCAGTCACCGGCTTCTGCAGCGCGCGCAGACAGGTATTCAGGACAGTCCAGCTTGTATGTTGGTGACATAGATGTCGATTTATATACCTTTGGGGGCCCTCCCCCCCCCCCCCCCCACCCCACACATACACACACAATGTTGAGTTCGCCCCCCCCCCCATACTTTCCGCCCTTAAATTACTTTTTATATATATATATATATATAATATGTATATATTTGTACATGTCTTTACAAGGCGACCAGTAACAAACAAGAATCGGATTAAATATTTAATACAGACACACACCATCCGCATATTATAAGTACCTAATACCGCCTTTGTCTCATCTCACAACGAATGGAATATCTGCGAAGCAATGTTTCTTGCCTTCCTAAAGTTTTTAGTAGTTTACCTTTTATCTGGCAACATTAATTTGGTAACCATGTTGAGCGTCGAGTTGTGCGTGTAAACAATCGCCGTGCCGGGGTTCTGCTGGAGCGTAGGCTTGGATTTCCCTCTTGCTCGTGCGCTGAAGCTGGACATACGAAAGTTTTTTTGCCAAAAAGGTAAGTAGGTAGGAATTTACGTCCGTAAAAATCTGCACTTATGTACGTTATCACCAATTATGTGTCTTACATACCTTTATATTGATTGTCTGTAAGCCTTGATCAATACAGGTTGCGGTAGTCTTGAGTGAAAGCAAGGTTTGTGGAAGTGGTATTCGTATTGGTTCTGTGGTTCATAATGGGATGTCACAGCCGTATTTCGATTTAACCACCGATTTAGCGGTAACTCTGCCGACGAATTAATGTAAGACTGTGTGTTTGTGTGGCGGCGCAGGCAAATTACACAAAAATAGCCTGACCATACTCAATGGCGCCGCCACTTTCCGAGAGGTGGGAGAGGGGGGTGGAGGCATTCGGCAGTTGATTCTTGCCATGCAACTTCCATAGGCGTAATATTCAAATCGGAAAATGTTTGGGGACGTACCCCCCCCCCCCCCGTGCTTTCGACGACCAGGACCGTACGTACTTAACCAGGGGCGTAGCTTCTCCAGAAAGAAAAGTGGGGGGGGGCAGAGCTGGGAAAAATCGCTTCAAGTACCATCATAATCCACACAAATACAGATTTATCCCCGGATTTGGCCCACTTCCTCGTCCCCGTTGAGGGGGGGGGCTGAAGCCCCCTCAAATGAATAGGATCCTACACCCCTCATCCTAGCATACGGCAGTCTGGAAACGCCAACGAGAAGGCAACTCAAACTTCATGGTTTAATTATTAATTTTCTAACAGAATAAATATGTCGAATCTGGGTTTAAAAAAAATCCCGAATGAATTATCTTATGCAAAAATAGCTAAAACCGTACTGATTTTTCCCATTTTCGTCCTACAGGCATCATCAATCCAGGCTGACAAGGGCGAAGAACTGGACGAAAAGAAGGCACGCCATCAGGAGCCACCTTCCACAGAAGCTGAAACCATCTCGGAAGTAACTGGTACCTCCGGCACCCGCACAGTTCAAGCTTCTTCAGGAGTCCACGATGGTAAGAAAATGCAGACGATCAAATTGTGATTGAACATGCATTGCACATTCAGCAATTATCTGTAAGTTCCTCATTCAGTTACTTCAAAAGTAACGGGTTAGTCGTTTAGTCATGTCTGTATGCATCTCTGTACTCATTCGGTCCACATACATTTGTTGTATGATTCTATCATTAATAAGAAATATAATTTATTTGTGCAATAGTTTGTTTGCACCACGACCTGAAGTGCCGGCGTCTGAAACCTCGGTTGACTACTGCGCCATCTATACTGAAATATTCGTCTACAATCCTATACAGCCACCTACATATCTGTTATATAAACGCCACCTATAATCACAGTTCTATCCAGTGCGGACTGCGGGGTACTATGCAATATAATCTGATGGTTTTCAGTTGTCCGGGCCGGCGACTTCATCGGGCCCCTGGGCCCTGCCCTCAGTAGGCTAGAACCGCTCTGATATTGAATCTTGGAACATTGGCTGTTTTGTCTTAGCATGTTGCCTCACTCAGACATAACCCTATGACAAGGCGTTACAGTTGTTGTTAATCGCATTACTGGTCTTCTGAAACCTGAATGACGGTTGTTTTATCTTCATAACTTAGAGCTGGCCATCCTCTTTGTTCGTTTTCATTGGCTTTGTGAAGAATGGGTTGTATCAAACTGGTTGAACAATCGATTTCCATAGTGACTATCACATTTGCGTTCGTTTGTTTTGCATCGAGCGTCAGTTCGAGTGTAAGTACTTATGCCCTCATGATACCCTGTAAGTTTCAAACTGATCGGTGAGAAACTAGGCTTTGGCACAACTGCAAACGTTTTTGGAGGTGAAGTCACTTGATCTGGTCTGGTGACCTGACCTGAGATGACCCGAGGTATTTTTTTTTTTAAAGTATGCGCAATTGATGTCCCAACAGGTGTGCCAAAACCCGGCGGCGCGCAGCGCCGCCGTTTTTTTCCCTATTTGCGAAAAACCTGGGGGAATCAACCCCCCTGCAGTGCGCGGGTCAAAGCTTGACGGAATTCCATTGTATTTAGTGTAAACTGGATCGCTCAAGAGGGGGGGGGGCATGGCCCCCGTGGCCTACGTCCCTGCTTCAGTTCACGCAGTCATGTAGCTTAAACACATAGGTTGAAAGATTTGAAGGAAAATTAAAGGTGATGATGATATATCGTGATTTATAGTGGCGATCTATCAGGGTTGCCAGAGCCCGGAAATTAAGTTAGGGTAGCATACTTGTTTTCTGGTAGCAATGTAATAGCTACCAGAAAACAAGACCCGTTTTCAGTAGCCAAATATTGATTTGCGTCACTTTTGTCTCAAGGACAAGTGAAGTGACTACAATATTTTACTGTCATATGAAGTATATTTTTAAAAAAAATTGCAATACTCATCATTTGTACCATATATGGTAAAGGATATGTAATTTTCGACTACGGAAGATGGGGGGGCAAAAAGATAGTTTTGCCCCCGCTTGATTTTGCCAGCGGGGCAGCTGCCCCCGAATCCGCCGCCCCTGAATGCCAGCACTGTATTTCTGAGATAAAATTGGTGTATTTTTTGTTAGTATTTAGATTTATCAATTTCAAATTTTGACCATGTGTGACCTGAACTTGACACTAACTTCACTTTGAGGTGAGAGGGTAAAATGACCATAGCTATCGAATTTTACGTGTAAAATAGGCCATGCAATATGTATTGCATGACTTTCGAAAATGTTCTGCGTACGGTCACCTCTTGTGACATGCCTTGACCTTTGCAATCTCATTTTACTCAAACTCAATCTCATTTTAGCTCATGCGGGATGTGTATTATACCGTTGGGAGGATTTTGGGTGATCATGGTCGCAATGAAAGGCTTTGGATGGAAAGTATGGTCCATAAACTCAAATGCCTCCATTTTGACCTTTGACCCGACCTTGACCTCATTTCGACCTTGATGTGACCTCATTTCGAAAATTTCGAGTATGCTTGAGATGCGTCTCACTGAGAGTTTGCAAATACCGCGTTGCGCGTTTCGCTGCGATCATTGTTTCCGGAGATAACGAGGGGGTGGGCAATATTCCCCCCCCCCCCCCCGGTCAATGGTGTTCTGCCCGGTACCCCGGCCAAGCGCGGGTTAATATGAGTTTTATTGACCTGTCTCTGAAAATTTAGTGGAAGACTATGCACTAATGCTGCATAACACAAAAAGGTCATTTGTTTACCGTAAACGGTTTCCAGTTCCTGCTTGGAATAGATTGCGCCAGTGTCTTACGTTATATAAATCTCCTATGAACGATCCTCAGTCCTCTAGCATCTCATTTCCTAACAATTTTATTTTGATCAATTGTATTACAATTGTCAAGTATTAAGTCCGATCTGCAAAAAAAAAAATCCCCATTATATTCTCCTCATCCGATGTGTTATATTCCTCATTGAATTTGATTAATGCATCCATCAGGTCTATGTTAAATAGATTTGTTGACTTGTTTCGTAGCAATTTGAGTTTCTTATATCCGTACGTTAACAGAAGCCAAACGTTTGGGAGTTCTTGCGCTGCAAGAACTGTCCAGTCGGTGCTAGACGTACTTAACCGTTTTAACCATGACAGTTCATGCTTTTGATAAAGGAATCAATCTGTACCATGTTTAATCCATGCTTTGAAGGGTGTTGTACTAGTTGACTGCGTTTTATTTTGTCGTTCTTTTGACCCCACACAAATCCAAAAAGTAACCTTTCAGGATCTTTTGTACACCGAGTTGAGGGATTAGGTGGTGCAATGAATAAATGAGCTAATTTGGATACAAGTAGAGCTTTTACTATGCTTATCCTGCCGATCGGGCATCGCCTTTTCAATTACTCTAGTTATTTTTTGATTGCAGGTATTTTAAGCTGTATGTTGCAATCTGTTACGTTTTTGATATCGCGGTCTATTCTTATTCCTAAAATTATTAACTCGTTTATAAAGTTGATATTATGTTCTATACTAACTAGGTCTTCCGTTAATGTCCCTATTGCCATGCAGGATGTTTTTTTCTACGTTTATTTTCAAACCAGACTGATAACCGAACTTAGTAAGTTTTTCTATCGACCCTGTAATAGATCTTTTGGAACCGTCAAGGAACAGAATAGTGTCGTCTGCGTATTCACTTATTCTAATTTCATGATTGTGAGCTATTTGTATCCCAGTCAATCGGGTTGACTTACTAATTTGCTCAGTCAATATTGAAACTGCCAAAATTCATGATTGTGAGCTATTTGTATCCCAGTCAATCGGGTTGACTTACTAATTTGCTCAGTCAATATTGAAACTGCCAAGTTTAATAGGTATCCCGATGCTGGGTCCCCTGGCTGATCCCCCGTTGTAGATGTATTTATTTCCCTAAGTAACCGTTTAGTAGGATGCGTGAATGGTTTTCGGTGTTGAGGTATATAAATGATGAATCATGTGCTTTAGGTTCGGGACGAAATTTAACTAGTTAATAACTAATCTGAGAGATTCCCAAGCGATTGATTCAAATGCAGCTTCGAAATCTGCCGCTACTATAGTTCCTGCTTTTTATATTGCGTTTAGTCCAGTGTATTATTAGGTCATAAGCGAATCTTGTCAAAACCGTTTTGATTTGTAACAGAGTTCCATTTATAACCGTGGTATTTAGCTCGAAACACATGGGTATTTATTAGATCTGTAATCCAGCGCTCTCCCGACTGATCTACACGGGCGGACAAAGTTGGTGGTTTTTTTTTGTTTGTTTGTTTGGGGGGAATTCCGATCGCCATTTCATCTCTGCTTATTATAAGCAATATTTCTGACTCGGGAGTGTGTCAATTGTTGAAGTGCCTAATTACGTAAGGTTTCATATAAGCATCGATGTAGTTTGTGCAGAGGGAATATTCCATATTGTAATAGAATATTCCCAAAAATAGTGGTGTTAAATATTCGTAGTTTGTTCATGAGTATATTTGCATACGTTTTAGTGAAAAGGTCGGATCCATGACTATGTTTATCTTCAAGGTGTTCGGTTTCCCTAAAATGTAAAGGTAATATAAAGTATAAAGGATTCTTATCGGACCTCGTCCGTTGAAGACGACAGGTTAGACTGTCCTGCTCGTCTATTTTGTAAATGAATGCTGATCGACCGCTTTGCCAGCTTCAACACGATCGTTTTGAGATATTATTTTGTATCATGCCGTCAGCTAATGTGTCAACAGAGAAAGGATTATTGTGTATTAGTCCCCCCCCGCCCCCAGCAAGTGATCATGTCAATAGTTACACAATACACACAGCTGTGGCCGTAGTCGACATAATCCCCGAGAAACTAAAAAGCTTTTCCTGGAAAATCCACGGCGTCACATCTCCTCGCAAAACGATACACCCACTCTGCAAGACGCCAGACAAGCGCCCGATGAGTTCACTTCACCGTTGCGGTGAACTCAGTTGACGCAACATCGACCTGAGGCGGCTGCCATGGCCTCGGCTAAGGAATTCTCACTCTGGGGAGGGGCAGTTCGAGAAAAAAATGTTGATAAGGTATATGGTTAAGCGTAGCTACTGATACAATTTAAGTGACGCTTTCTCGATTTCACATACCGTAAATTTAATTTGTAGTTTACCTACGTATTTGTATCCCACTTGGTCACTGGGGGGGGGGGGGGGGGGGGGGGCAGCTAGCGGTCAAAATGTGGTCTGAGGCCCCGGCTGCTGCTGTCATTCCTCAGCGACGTCCAGCCGACGCTGGCTCATGGAGAATGGTCACTGGTCCTCCAGTCTGCTGGTTCATTAACGTTCAGCATCATCATCATCATCATCATCATATAATATTGTTCTGCACCTCATTCATTCGTTAAGCTGCTGAGTCGCCCAGCGATCATGTGATTCACTGGTCCAGTGATCTCTTTCTGAAACTGACTGACGATGGAGGTGAGTCGCCCAGCGATCATGTGATTCACTGGTCCAGTGATCTCTTTCTGAAACTGACTGACGAATGAGGTGAGTCGCCCAGCGATCATGTGATTCACTGGTCCAGTGATCTCTTTCTGAAGCTGACTGACGATGGAGGTGCAGAGGAGCCTCCTATAGGCAGATCGGCAGTACAGACGGAGAAGGCGGAAACTGGGGGATGGTGATGGACGTCAGACATTGGCGCAGTCACAATCGTTGACCAAGCTTCTCAAAAGACTGCTGAACCACGAACTTCTCAAAAGACTGTACCGAACTTCGAGCTTCTCAAAAGACTGTACCGAACTCTGAGCTTCTCAGAAGACTGCACCGAACTCAGAGCTTTTCAAAAGACTGCTGAACCACGAGCTTCTCAAAAGACTGTACCGAACTTCGAGCTTCTCAAAAGACAGTACCGAACCACGAGCTTCTCAGAAGACTACCGAACTCCGAGCTTTTCCGAAGACTACCGAACTCCGAGCTTTTCAGAAGACTGTACCGAACTCCGAGCTTCTCAAAAGACTATACCGAACTCTGAGCTTCTCAAAAGACTGTACCGAACTCCGAGCTTCTCAAAAGACAGTACCGAATTCCGAGCTTCTCAGAAGACTGTACCGAACCCCGAGCTTCTCGGAAGACTGTACCGAACTCCGAGCTTCTCAGAAGATTGTACGGAACTCAGAGCTTCTCAAAAGACTGTACCGAACCCCGAACTTCTCAGAAGACTGTACCGAACTCCAAGCTTCTCAAAAGGCTGTACCGAACCTTAAGCTTCTGAGAAGATTGTACTGCCTTCAATATATTGACATTAACGGACGCCATGCACTTATATGGGTTGCGGTCGTTGGAGGCGAGGAGGCTTCCCAGGCGAACGCTCAACCAACCACACCACGACCGCCCCTCACCGCAGACCGTTGCCTCAGCAGATGCATTAGCTCCTTATGCGTGTACAAAGCAAACTGCCGGCTTATGTAATCTGACACCTGATGCTATCAAGGAAATGTTTCTGGTAGATGTAGGGTGTTACGTAATGCCTTGGCGCAATTGCAGTTTCAAGTTGGAAAAATAACTAAACTTTTCTTGCACATTGTTTTATACATAGTTCTGCTACATTCAAAGGAATGTGCAATAGCATCATGGCTGCAGGAGTTTTCTGGTTAGTCTAATAGCAATGATATTTAATATTTTGCATTTGTTTATATTCGTATGTTATATATTTACATTTGCATTTATTTCCAACAAAAGTAGGAATAATGTATGTATACAGGGTGCTGAACGACGGTAAAAGCGAAATGTCGTACAAGATGCACGCATATTTCATTTTTTAGGCGAACAATAATACAACGCAAGTACTAATAAATATGCGAAATGCAGGGGTGGTAAAGTGTTCTGTCTTTATGGATAAGGTCGAGGACAAAATGCTCCTTCCCATGAGGTACTCGGGGGTCAAAATGCCAGTAAAAATCATTACCTATGTCATTCCTGGGAAAATTTACTAAGCGATCATATCCTTAGAAATACTGATCGTTAACCCGCGAGTTACTGGGGTATATTTCATAACGCGACTTACTGGGGGGGAGCTATTTTTGCCCCCCCCCCCCCCCCCCCCCCCCTCCCCCCTCTGATCTCCGGAACTACTGGACCGAATGTAAAAATGCAAACGGCATTGGATAGCCCTGGGAAATTTATCGAGGGAAACATAATATTGTTGACCTCGGGGTCACCGATGACGTCACAGGTCAGGTCAAGTACAAAATGTTTGACCGTGTCAAAAGGTCTCGATGGATGGGATTGTCGCGCAAAATTGCGATATTAAACGCATAAACTGTCGATAAATCGGTATGATTCGTGTGTCTGACACTTCTAAATACCTTTCTAAGCTGTTTATGACCTTGGGTCAGGACAAGGTCATCCGAGGTCACGAGGTCAAACTGAAGATTACGGTCATTAGGCGTTGCAACATATGTTTATGGGTTTGTTTTTCGTCTAGAACGCGCAAAATGACCTTATAACATTGTTTGTTTCATATAAATAGAAGTAAAAAGCAAAAATGGAAATGCGTTTTTTATGCATAGTAATGCTGTGAGAAGTGGTCGATTTATATCATTTAAAGGTCATAACTCGGTCATTTTTATAGATATCGACTTTAAATTTGGTACACATATTCACCGCATACGTCTCGATCATATATATTCCGGTTTTTGGATAATTCTGATTTTTTCTTCAAAATTTTGTTTAAAAAAAATTGGATTTCTCAAAATTATGAATTTAAAAACAACTCAAAAATCCGAGATAGCAGTTTGATAGCCCGGTATATTGTCAGTAATTTGATTTAAACCAATTTAGTTTATCTCAAATATCGTACCTTTGACAGCGTTTTCCGCAAACCATTATTTTGCAACAAAAACCGAAGAACATGACGTCACTCTGACGTCATTCCCGGTTGACCTATCATAACCTCATATTGTCCCGTTTGCCAACATTTGTATAATTGATGTGAGAGAAGGTACTGCAAGTTTGGTGACGATACCAGTGGTCGTTTAGGAGTTATTGCAAAATAACGGGGGGGGGGGGGGGGAAATAGCCCCCCCCCCCAGTAACTCGCGGGTTAAAACCACTTCAGATGTATAATTCTATTCACTTAATCATCGTATTCATCACGTCAGTATGTATTTACATTTGTAAAACTAGCAGCTGCGTTTCAGCTCTTGATTGCCAATAATTTAGTTTCGCCCATATTTCCGACCAAAAAACATATACCAGTTATCTAGTCGACAGTTGATTGTGTACCCGGCCCCGGGGCCGGGGTACTTGTGCATTTCCAATGGAGTGAGTTTACTGTCAGACTGTCAGGACAGTGGATTTCATTGTCTTGGGACTTGAGAGTTCTACTATAAATAGTAGAAAATCCGGTTCATTCAGCATGAACATCCAGCAGTTATACCGTGCATCCAGCGCAATTGCGTCGTTTATGGCGCATGGTGTATGGTTGAGACGTTGAGACAAGGCCCTATAAAAAGGTAGCGTCATCCGGCAATTTGATTGAATCCGACTCTGGGGTGGTGACGTCATCTGGACGTAGAATCCCTTGCCCCTATACAAATCCTTAATAACTCACAATTTTTGAAAGACTACATAGATAATTATACAGAGACGATTTACAGACAACATGCACATGCACTAAAATAAAGACCCATTCAAGGTTTCTAACTTATCTGCGTAACATTTTCCTCCCAAGTCACTCATATTTTGACAGCGAAGGGGCTTACTCCTGTGCTAATGTTAAAAGGCCATATATAAGCCGCGCCACAAATGTTGGTGCGCCAAAATTCTGTGGACGTATGACGTCACGCCCCAGCCAATTGAGCCTATAAGCATGAAATTGAGCCTATGGCGATTGTAAGCATGATAACCCCCTGGCCTATTCCAATTCCAGAGAAGATATTTGTTTTGGAATGTTATAGTTTCGTAGATGTTATAATATGCATTGTTAGTATAGTTTTCGCAGTGTTTCGTAGATGTTGTAATATGCACAATATGCATTTTGATTTTGCTGGTGAGATGTGAAGGTTAACACGCGCCCTGGAGGGGGGCGAAATCCGCCCACCCGTCCGGTTTTTCGAGGATAGCGCAAAAACGGCGGCGCGCAGCGCTGCTGTTTTTTGTATACCTGTTTAGAAATGAACTTCCCGCATTATGTAAAATTCTTGGCCTCAGGTCATCTCAGGTCAGGTCACCAGACCAGGTCACGTGATGACCTCAACTCCAAAAAAGGTTTGCAGTAGTACCACAGCCACAGTTCAACGCCGATCGGTTTCAATCTTGCAGGACTTGATAAGGTCATAGATACCAAAAATTTGTTTATCTCGGATTTCTAATATCGGTGACCTAAGGTCAGGTCAATTTTGTGACCGCCAACACGGTTTTATCAATAACTATCGACATAATGAAGATAGAGAAGAGAAAACGGTACCAATATGTTTGTCTCGTCGAGACACGTCTCCCAATATGCAACATGACCAACTTGGGTCACCACTTGACCTTGACCTGAGGTCATATTTTTCAGTTGACCTAACCCGATCACCATGAATATGAATCGAAGCGCCTTGACAAGACACACGCGATGGCGTAAACATTATTGCTTTATCTTTATTAGGTAAAAGGTTATTTGGGGAAAACAGTTTTGAAAACAAAATCACCTTTTTGACATTCGATGACCTCTGTAGCCTAAACTATTGACCTGAGCTCAAATCTGAGGACACCCATGTCGATTGCATTTTTCAATGACTTTCGATTGTTGTTTTTTTCCGTTTGCTGCTAACTATCATAGTTCCCGAGATATTTGGGAGTGTTCGAACCGAAGTCTTGAAAACTTGAAAATCTGACCCTTGATGACCTCTGGTGACCTCAATATTGACCTGAAAAAAAAAATTAACGAAATACTTTCGAAAGAGCTTGTCTCGAGCTATCTAACGTCGTTTCCCGCTTGTCGCTACGTTGCGTGGTTTTCGAGATCATAGGGGAGGGGGGGCGAAATCCGCCCCCCCCCCCCTCCAGGGCGTGTAATTATCAGAGGCCCTCCAGGGCGCGTGTTAAGTGGTTCTATTTTTTTTTTCAACGTGGATGTGGAAGTTAAAGTTCCCTAACCTCAGACCATGTGGGTCTGGTGAGGTAGCCTAGGTACCAGGTTAGTTAACGAGGTGAGTTGATGTGACTGATATATATTTGTTTTCGAGATCTTTGAAAAATTGCTAAGGCGTTGCCATGGGCGCAGCCAGACCTTCAGAAGGGGGGGGGAGACCCTGGGAGAGCACCACCTCAAACCAAATACCCCTGGATATCAAAAACCCTACGGATTTCGGCCACTTTATTTTCTGAGGCTCCCTTTTAAAAAATAAATAAATTATTCGTCTACTTTTGATGAGCTGGATTGGACCAGGACCCTCAGTAGGCATTGTACTGAGCGCATTACTTATTTGTATTGTTACGTACAGGAGAGAAACCCTATCTTAGCTGACAACAGGTGGGGGTCGGCTTTTGAGTGTGGGGGCGGCTGAAATGACGAAAAAAATATACCCCCATTTTTATACGTGTATTTAAATTTAAGCCTTTGCAGCATTTTTTATGTGGATTTTCATGTTATAGTAGGTAGGTACTTCTTAGTTAGCGCCGCGAAATTTTACGGGTTTGCCTGATAAAACCCATAAATCTAGGCTATTGCCTTGTAATACATAAACAGCTAAAAATGATATTACTTCAATTCAGCTTTACGACGAACCGATGACGATAACTATGGCTTTGTTATGACGATGACTACCGATGTGACACCGCGAAGCGGCGTGAAAATTGTAATTTTAGGTCCTGGAAAACGAAATGTTAATATTGGAACCAGACCGTGACTCTTGAGTGGAGCACGGTCTCAAGATAGGTAACCTCTTTTCCTGGTTGCACATCTCGGTACGATGACAACTATTGAAATGAAGTTAGTTTTTCATATACATTAGCCTCGGATAGTAAATCACGATGACCGGTGGCAGTCAGCGCTCCATAGTACATATGATAATAATAACTGTATATTGTATTGTATTGTATTGAGAGACAATCCCCGATGTACTCGAGGCTATTATAGTCTCACTTTGCTCGTACACTTTGGTCGTGCACTTTGCTCGTACACGTACACTCTGTCCATAAGAGAGTACACGCAGACAGAAACACACACACACACACACACACACACACACACACACACATACATACATACACACACTGAACAGACGCAACACGAGGTCTAAAAGGTTGGGTCACAATCCTACCGTGGTCACAACAAGTGATCACTCTCGGTCATGGCCCAGGTGGCTTCGTAAATGGCGGCCAAACGCAGGTATTGTAAGCTGCGATAAATCCGGTGGTAATGAGTTATACTCGCGGGGAGCACGGCAGCAGAAACGCCGTCGGCCCATCTCTGTGTGGGACATCGGTATGTACAGACTGTTGTTCTGTCTTGTACTGCGGTCACGAGTCTCCGATATGGTGGTAAGGCCGCTGGCCAATGCCTCGGGCTCGCCCAGGCGGCGTACTTTGTGAACCAGACACAGTGTGTGGTACTGTACCAGGTCGCCAGCACTGAGCCAGCCCAGACCCTCCAGCAGATCCGACACATGATCAAATTTTTTACGGCCGAAAATAATTTTTGCTGCATAGTTGATAACTTTTTGGACGCGAGCAAGGTTCTTCTGTGTACCATTACCATAGACAGATATACAGTATCGGATTTGCGAGAGAGCTAAGGCATTGACCACGGCGGAGACGACAGAAGGTGGCAGGTAGTTCCTCAGATGTGATAGACCGATGAGGATACCAAAGCAGCGCCTAATGACTGCGGATATATGCGCGTCCCAACTGAGGGTGGGATCAAAGATTATTCCGAGGTTCTTGGCTTCCGAAACGGGAAGAAGATTGTGATCGCGAAATTTTACGGTAAAACTGGGGGCATTTCGTAGATTTTGAGGGCTTCCCAATAGCATCAGTTGAGTCTTGCCAGCATTGGCTTTGAGCCCACTAGCTCGAAACCAAAAGTCCAGAGAAGCCAGGACTTGTTCCATCTTATTTATGACGTTTTTGAATTCCGATTTCGTACCACTAACCGAAATTTGTGTGTCATCAGCATACTGGACGACTACCGCGTCTTCGACAAACAGACTAAGGTCGTTAGCGAAGATGCAGTAAAGTAGCGGGCCCAGAGCAGAGCCTTGAAAGACGCCGATGCTGTTGGGAAGCGGTGCATATTTTTTTTATATTTCCCAAATTGTCAGTGAAGCTGACGCTTTGGGTGTGATCTCGAAGGTAAGCCGAAAACCAGGACGTATCAATTCCATGTAGCTGTAATTTCGTCAAAAGTTTGGAATGGTCTATCACATCGAAACATTTGCTCAAGTCCAGCAGGCAGAGAAGAGACATTTCTCCCCGGTCATTAGCAGAGAGGATATGGTCGGAAATGGATATGAGCGCGGTTTCCGTCGAATGACGAGGACGAAAACCGTGCTGAGTGGGAGAAAGGAGATGATTCTGGGACAGGTAATAATAAACTTGTTGGTGAACGGCCCGTTCTACAATTTTGGCAATCACAGGTACTATGGAGATTGGCCGGTAGTTGGATGGGTCGGATGAATCTCCAGATTTATGGATTGGAAAGACGAGGGAGTGTTTCCAGGAAGAGGGGACATCAGGGAGGGAAATGCTGGAATTAACCAAATGGAGGAACACCATGTCAATTGCATCGAAAGATGCACGAATCACGAGGATGCTGACACCGTCCTCGCCGCAGGCAGCTGACCTGTTCATATCGAATACCACATCTCGCAGCTCGGACAGCGTCAGGGGCGCCAGTTCAAAAGCACATGCACCAACACGCGGCAGGCGGCAGGGAAGGTCAGGAGTACATGTGTACCGAACTGTAACAAACAACTGGTAACAGTGCAAATGATTTAAAGGCAGCAAGAGGCAAAACGAATTTTCCGCGCATAAATGGTCCCTGTGGATCTGTTGGAACCCGGGGGAGATGGTCCTGGCCTGTTCCCACTATTAGCTCTTCGGTCTAGCAAATTGGGCACCGCTGGAGCAGCAGCTTCCGGGTGCCGATCTCCTCGTCTTTGCGTTCGCGTCGCCTTTTTCGGAACTCGGCAGACTACCTAAACATGTAGCCTGCTTGAAACTTGAAAGTGTATATTGTATGAAGGGAATGGGCCCCGGGGCCAGCAATTACCGTCAAGGAGGGCCTCTGGCAGGCACTTAAAGGGATTATCCCACCTTAACATTAGATTTGAGTTGAGATAGCCATTTTTATGGTTAGGCATTGAAATTAAATATGGTAGAAGTTAAAACAACCGCAATGATCTCATCAAAAAGATATTCGAGTTTTATTTTGACATCTGTAAAAAATAAGGCCCATGCGTATTTGAATATGGACCTAAACCTACAGCGTCGTCTCTACCCAACTGGTAATGATAGTCGACTTGTTTTAAGGTCAGCTTTGGAATATTTTCGTCTTTCATTTCTCGTTCCCGGGGTGGTTCGCAATCTAAGCCAATCTAGACACCGGGTGGTTCGCTTTTTCTGCGCAATAGATGTCGACAAAAATTGTGCCATATATTTGGCAGCGCAAAGTATTTCCCTGTTATTAAAAAAAATATAACGTCACCAGCCAAACTTTCCGCTTAAAACTAAAAGTTGAATATCTTCCAAGATAAACTTTTTTTTTGGAAAAAAGTTCACGAACATGTTCAGCTGACCTCGCCTGACATGTAGACATACAATTAGGTGTGATTCGACAACTTTCACATAGGTGGGACAGTCCCTTTAATGAAATTCATTTTCCCAATTTCCAAATTTGTATAAGCAATTGCGAAACTTGTTATAAGCAATTGCGAAACTTGTGTCATGCCGCGAAGCGGTGCGAAATTTTCCAGTTCTTGATCTAGATAGCTGGATTTTGAATGCTGCAAATGCAATTTTTACAACAAATTGATAGTTTTTCCAGCAAAAAGTGTGGGGGTCGACCCCTCCCCGCCTTCTAAGAGTGGGGGGAGTGCCCAGATCCCCTCCCCCGACCCTCCCGTCGGCGACGCCCCTGGCTGACAAATATTACAGCACACACTCTCCTGAGAGGAAAATTGTTAAATTGTTTTGTACTACCCCCCCCCCCCCCCCCCCCCCTGAATTCAAAAACGCATCAGACTTATCAAATTATCATTTTTAAACCCAAGAAAACATTGCACCAGGTGGGTCAGGATACAGCACATTACCGCTCATTATGACCGCGCCGACAACGGCTAGCAGGCGCTCCAGGCGACGGCTAGCAACCACTGGGCAGGCTCGAGGGCCCCGTTCACTGACTCAATGGCCCTCTGGATAAGCTCGAGAGGCCCCCGAACAGACTCAATGGTCCCTTGGCAAGCCGATAAGCCCCTGAACAGACTCTAATGGCCCCTGGACAGGTTCGAAAGACCCCTGAACAGAATCAATGGACCATTGGGAAAGCTCTAAAGGCCCCTGAACAAACTAATGGCCCCTAGGCAGGTTCAATAGGCCTTTGAACAGACACAATGGGCCCCTGGGCAAACTCGAGAGGCCCCTGAACAGGCTCAATGGGCCCCTGGGCAAGTTCGAGAGACCTGGGCAGGCTCTAATGGCCCCTGGGCAGGTTCAAGAGGCCCCTGAACAGACTATAATGGGACCCTGGGCAGGCTCGAGAGGCCCCTGAATATACTCAATGGGCCCCTGGACATGCTCGAGCGGCCACTGGGCAGGTGTGTTGGGCCATGAGTAGGCTCAATTCGCCCCTGGACAAGTAGATATGCTCTAGAGGCCCCTGTGTAGGTTTTGGAGGCCCTGAGTGGGCTCAATGGCCCCAGGGCATGCTCGAAAGGTCCCTGGGCATGTTTTGCACCCTTCAGTGGGCTAAATGGGCCCCTGGATATGCTCGAGAGGTTCCTGGACAGTTTTGTGGGCCCCTGGGTGGGATCAATGGGCCCCTGGACATTTGGACGGTTCATTTTTACACGAATGTTAAATTTTCTTGGTGGCACATTTCGTCCCGTTATTTCGACTACGCTGAGTCCAATGGTATCAATAGTTTTGAAATATTATTTTAAAAAATTAGGGGTCGCGAAAAATCGCCCAAAATGCCATGTTTTGCTATAATTGCCCTAAAATCGCCCATCTTGTCTCCTCGATTTCACGAAACCAATTGAAAAAACTTGTGTGATACCGTTTTCCTGTTATTTACAATATGGTGATTCCAGTGATATATTTTTTTTAATCGGAAAAATATTTAGGGGTCGAAAAAACGTTTAAACATTTCAGTTTTTTCTTGAAATACCCCAAAATCGCCCATTATCGTAACCGCGGTTTCACGACACGATTATAATATTTTCGATATGGCACACTTCTTCCTAGTTAATAGGATTGTGTTTATTCCAAATATAGCAATACATTTTTAATGTAAAAAATATTTAGGGGTGGAAAAATCGCCAAATAATTGACTTTGCTATAACTATCCCTATATCACTAATTTGTCCCGGCGATATTACATGCCTGCACTGTTTTGGTTCTTCTGGAAATGTAAATTAGATATATTTAAACGGATACAACATAATCTTCATGTATTTCCCTTGTATTTAATCAGTTACATGGCTATTTTCCTTGTATAGGTATGTTTAGTTCTTTGGGACTCCATCACTATGCAGGACGCATAGCCCTTACCGACACAAGTGGCTTTCTAAAGAGCTTGTCGCATCAAGACAAAGGAAATTGTAACTTGTGAGTAAAACATCAGTCGTCGTGGCATTGCATGTTTCAATACATAGGCTCTTGACAAAAAGTTTTCCCCAAATAACTTCGAATTGAAATGATGCAAACGTCACACATACGCTTACAGGCCCATTGGGGTTGACTTCTTGACCGTGGGCACCTGCTTGCGATGGTACTGACTCACCTTTAGTAAGAATATCGCTGCAAAGAACCAGCACCAGTGTATAAGTCCGCAGCTACCAGATACTTGTTCAGCTCAGCTAGTGTTGTTATGACCACCTCTTCGTCCGCCACCTCATAGGTAGTGTATGGAGTACTCAGGGGTGTATGTAGCTTCTCCAGAAAAGTGTGTGGGGGGGAGCGGGGGGGGGGGTGGGCTGAGCTGGGACAAATCATTTAAAGTACCATCAAAATTCACAAAAATACAGATTTCCCCCATGATTTGACCCACTTCCTCGTCCAAGTGGGGGGGGGGGGCTGAAGCCAAGTTGGGGGAGGGGCTCTCAACTGAATAGGATCCTACACCCCTGGGAGTACTGGAGTACTGGCGTAAAGGGATATTGCCACCTCGCAGGTCAATATGGAGTTTTTGGTATGTATTGGTAGATTAAGCGTCCGATTTCAACTGCAAAATTTGGTTCCCGAAACTCTTCCCATTAGATAAAAAAATACATTTGCACCACTCATGATTGGCACACATTCGTAAAATTGGAGTCGCCTCATCACTATTTAGAATCACTTCTTTGCGGACTGATTTGCTTTTGAATATTGCAAACTCAACATCACCATTCCGTCAGTGCATTTTAAAATTAAAATACGTATACAGTTAATTATATTTTCAACAACCATAGCCTCTTTCATAATACAACATGAATACAACAGCAATAATGGCTATGGCTCGACTTTGGGGCCGTAGGAGATTTGTGACCAATACCTTATAACACAGATCAACTTTTCAAGGTCAAGTCTCAGCGAATTCGGACGCTTCGGCTTTGGGCGGGCGCCAATTTCACAGCCTCCCTGTAACCGATCCTCCGTCTTCTGTCACGCCCACGTCAACCCGGGTCGCAAATTCCCGAAGTGTAACAACCATTCGCACTCGGAATTGAGATGACGTCATAGCTTCTGGGAGAGTCTATTATACCACCGGAGGAGGTTTGCACCTCCTTTAACCCCATTCCCTGCGGGCGGCCAGAATTACGTTAACCTGCGGGGGCGGCAGAATCTGCCCCCCCCCCCCCAAAAAAAAAAAATATCGAGAACCGTTCGGTCGATTTCGATGGGGAAAACGCCATTCGATTTGTCATGACAATATATCTCTTTTTTTACCCCGATATTTTTGTTTTGTTCAAAAATGGGGGCTGGGGGGCAAAAACACGAAAATTTTGGGTGTTCTTTGAAAGGTCATTGTGGCCATGTGGATCGACCGGATTTCATGCTCCACACGTTTTTGTGCTTCAAATGTACTGGTCTTTAATATATGCAAAGCCAAAAACAAAATACAAAATCATAGGCGTATTCAGGGAATGTAAAATGGGAGGATTTTCTGGGGAAAAAATGTGCTGTTCGTGATTGTTTGGGACGACATGAACGTCACATGTTGGCATTATATGCTGTAATTTGTTAAATTCGATATATTGTGCATAGGCGGATTCAGGAAAACAGACATGGGGGGGGCACCATGCGCGTAACGCTTTTATCACCTTGCTAATTTGAAGTTGGACCTAATTTGAGGGTGGGTATCGCCTCCCATTTTGTATCCTGAGCGTGCCTCTGCCCCCAAAATATGTACAATCCTAGTAGCTATGATCATATTGCATTGAAATTGTCTCTGACGCATGTATTGCACTGCAAACCACGAAGGAAGTTTGCGCCGCAAAACCGCATTCGTAACACCCTCCCCAAAACAGGAGCCTGGAACCGCCTCTGCTGGACCGATTTTTTTCTTCAAAAGTTTGACACAACACGCGCCCTTCAATTTTGGGAAAAGTCACAACGTTTCAGGACGCTAGGCCTCACGGTTAAGAAGCGACAAGTGAAAAACCACCGGGGCAGAACCTGCCCCCCCCCCCCCGCAGGGAATAGTGCACCTTGGGAAAAGTATGTGGAATGATGGAAAAGGGTGTCCTGATTACGGTTCTGACATTCGTTTTTGCGAAAGAGGTACCAATTTGTCATAATTGGACAAATATTAATAGTAATACATATGACGTCACAATAATCTTGCGTCACCAAAACGAGTCGTGACGTCATACCGGCAAAAGTCTATCCTTGAATCAGAATATGTAAGCAACACTAACAACCTCGTTCGCTGGGTCGCGACTCGCATGTATATTGGTCGCGATTAAAAATGTGTGAATGTTTACACTATGGTCTTGTATGAGTAGAGTTGGAGTGGCGTTGCGTGAACACATACCCATAATGTCCATGTGCATAAATAAATGTGATATACCTACCCACAAATGTGCTTATATGTGTTCATCGGTGTGTGGTGGATGTAAATAAATATTGCAGCTACCGGTACTAGCCACCCATCAAAAGATGTGCCTTTTCAAGACGAGTGTAGACATCTATATTACTATTTGATAAGCGTCTGTCTGTCTATCTGTCTATCCGGCACCGCTCAGTTTATTTAGTTTAAAAGTCCCAGTTAATTCACGTGCTGAATTGGTGCGGATACCTCCATCCCGGAGATGTCAGCTAGCTATGCATAGGACATATGTGAGAGATGGGATAAGTCACCGACGCACCGGAGTTGGTGGGGCGGTGATCCCTTGACGAGTAATAGGTAATTATGGCCTATGCAGTTCCAGTTCCACTCCAGTTAATTAACGTGCTGAATTTGTGCGGATACCTCCATCCCGGAGATGCCAGCTAATCGTCCAGCGGAGCGGACGGGTTAGCACTAGTTATTTTCAATTGGAAATCCAATGAAAATTGACAAAGTTATAGCCAATAATATTTCGAGCTTAGCGGCGCTTCAACGTAAACAATAAACAAACTTTGTCAAAATTGAATCAATATATTGTATGAACATCGACCAGCCGGCAGCCACCAATGAACAAATGCGTCTCATCACTAAGCATCTATTGGTAATTTTCAATTGGAAATCGGTTCATAATTGACAGGTAATTACTTAAAACTGTAACCACATGCAGAATGTATCCCAAATGTATCGCAGTTACAAGTGAATATGCTTCTATTGCGGAAAATATTGCAGCTACCGATACGAGCCACCCTTCAAAAGGTGTGCCTTTTCGAGACGAGTGTCGGTATTATGTTCAATTGGAAATCCAATGAAAATTGACAAAAGTTATGGCCAATAATATTTCTAGCTCATGAACAAATGCGTTTCGGTGGCGGCCGGTCCAAATAGCGAAAACGTTGTTCTATTACCCTGGCGAAAACGAAGTGCGGTAGGAATACTAATACGTATGCGAAACGTTACAATATTTATCACTTTAAAATATGACTAAATATACCCAACGGTTTTTACGTTGAAACTCAGCAACTAGGTCGTTTTGGAAGGGAAAATGTCAGATTTGGAGATTTCTCAGTACTCCCGACAATCTGGCTATCTCAGTTAAAAACTAATGTTAAAGTGTACCCCTTAACACAGCAGTTCAGCTTTTGTCCGTGCCTATAAGTCGCACAGCCTGTAAATTGCGACTGACTTTTTAATAAAAAGTACCTCCGCGCTAGAATAACTATGCTAACACTGATGTGCGGCAGGGAACATTGATATAGGTACATTCTAGAAAGGCCATGTCTAGGTCGTAAGTGAAACGAAGCGATTTGTCCGCGACTTTTTGTAATCTTCCTTCTTTTCCCGTAGGTGAAGACCAGACGAAATACACGCTGCGTAGCAGCCTGGCAAATCCCATTAACAGTGAATATCATGTTTTCATCACGACGCAATTATTTTCATGACGTATAAATCCTTTTTACCCAGGGAACGCCATACCAAAACATCATTTGACGAATATGTATTGCAGAACACAGCATATGCACTCACTGTAACTTGTGTTCACGGAAGCTTTGAGAGTGTCGAGGACCACCGCTGACTGGAGGCGACCTTCAGTCGACGGAGGGACGGTCATTGGTCTGAGGGGACGGAGCGGGGACCGGGGACGGCTCTAGAAGCTCCCCTACTCGCTGTAGACCTCGGGCAGGGCGCCGACCGAGCCGTCGATGGCGGCCTGGTGCTCGGGAGACAGCTGCGGAATGGCGTCCGACTCTGCGTTGTAGCCGTTCTCGTCGGCCGTCCACGTCACCGTCACCGTCTGGCCGTTGGGCGCCACGTACGAGTACGTGCCTGCAACACAGCACATTGGTATGCTCAGTGAATCATTCATGTCATGCTTTGTTATCCATGGTTACGGTCAATTATACATGATCTCCGCTGTTGATCAGGCAGCCTCAGCATACATTGAAATTGGTACGACTCACTAGTGTAAGGCAAGGAAACACTGCATCTTCGACACACACACACAAAGGCGGGAGATAGGAGCGTGTCACGTACCGCTCATGGTGTAGCTGCCGGTCTCCGGGTCCTGGCCGGGGTAGCTGGTGCCGGT
>JAXIVJ010012621.1:7500-39784 GCA_036785665.1 Chirona hameri
GCGACTGTGGGCGGCGCTGGACAAGCTGGAGCGCCTGCTAGCCGTCGTCGGCGCCGTGTTGGCGGCGGCCTCGCCGTCCGCGCGCTCAGGAGTGGGCCGCGCTTCCTGGGCGGCAGGAGCCGTGCCTCTCCTGCTGCTCCGGTTCAGTGAGCGGCGCGACCGGACCGGCGGGGCCGCCTGCTGCACGGGGGGGGGGCGGACGAGCAGGAGGACGAGCGGCCGGCACCGCTCGGCCGAGCGCTGCCGGCGCCTCTGTAATGTCACGCTTATAGAGGCAGCTGAGCGGGCAAGTGCGTGGAGCAGTGAGCTGAACCATGCGCTGCTCCTTTTTGTATTCTTTTTTTTTACGGCTGACGCGACGGTTGGCCTAGTTTTAAATATGTATATTCCGCTTTGAGTCGCCGTGTGCTCAGAAGGGCGAGACCTTTTGTGCTTTCACGAATGGTGTTACTGGCTTGGGTCGTTGTTCCATAGTTGACGGGCGTGGTCCGTGCTTGCATGTGTTTGTTTCTTACATTTGTGCTTTCACGACGTGTGGAGTTACTCCAGTTATATTTGTGTGTATCTTGTGCGTACGATGCTCGCCAGGCAGCCAGTGATCTCCACTTCTCGCCAGCCCTCGTGTGGCGGTGTTCGCTGCGTATCGTCGATCACTGTGACTGCACTTACGAGGCTCCTGTTCCGACTTCCGTTACATGTTGTTGGCGCCAGCGCCGTCTCCTGTTCATATTTCTAGTCTTAGTTGTCGTTTTGGATTGTTGGCCTAGTCGTCCTAGTCGTTTTGGGTTGTTGGCATTTAGCCAGAATCCTCCGCACTAAATGGATCTCAGAGAATGGAACCAGGTTACCTGATGCGTTCTGATCGTTGCATGGGCTATTTCTTGCTGAGATGTGGGAACAGCTTGTGTCATTAGTCAAGAGCGCGATTGCCGCCGCTAGTCAAAACCGTAGGTTTTGACGAAGTCAAATACCAGAGGTTTATACTGGGGCAGCAGCCTATTTGGGGCAGTGACTTTGTATGTTTGTCTGTCTGTTTGTTTGTTTGTTTGTCTGTCTGAGGCGTTTGGCCACAGCTCGCTGACGAAGAGGCACAGCAACACGCGCGTGGCACCGTCCGATGCGCCAGTTCGGCCCCCAGGTGCCGGTGCCGGTGGCCGGTCGATTGGTGCCAGGTGGCACGTGGTACGTGCCGCCCCGTGGGACATTGCAAAATCCATTTGCCCACACGTGCCGCCCACACGTGTGGACGCAGGGCGACCAAATTCGGTGGGCGGGTAGTCCACATGGGTGCGGAAAATCTTTTGCGGTTGCCGACCCCGAGGGGGGCAAACGAAAGCCCCCAGGGGTAAACCTTTTATCGCGTGGGGGTCCTCGGATTTCGGGAAATTTTGATGTAGCGACACCAAATTTGGTACACCGATAGAGCTCGGCGAGTGACAGTTGATGGTGCCGGTCGTTGCCACTTGGCACGTGCCACGTGCCGCCACGTGGCCATGCAAAATCTGCTTCCTCGTGAAATGATGGCTACGGTTTTGCCCCGGACCCAAACCCGATCACAAAGATGGGTCCGCACTAGTCAAAACCGTAGGTTTTGACGAAGTCAAATACCAGAGGTTTATACTGGGGCAGCCTATTGGTGTAGTGACTTTGTATGTCTGTTTGTTTGTTTGTTTGTCTGAGCCGTTTGGCCACAGCTCGCTGACGAAGAGGCACAGCAACACGCGCGTGGCACCGTCCGATGCGCCAGTTCGGCCCCCAGGTGCCGGTGGCCGGTCGATCGGTGCCACGTGGCACGTGGCACGAGCCGCCTCGTGGGCCATTGCAAAATCCATTTGCCCACACGTGCCGCCCACACGTGTGGACGCAGGACGACCAAACTCGGTGGGCAGGTAGTCCACATGGGGGCGGAACATCCTTTGCGGTTGCCGACCCCGAGGGGGGTAAACAAAAGCCCCCAGGGGGGTAAAACTTTTATCACGTGGGGTCCTCGGATTTCGGGAAATTTTGATGTAGCGACACCAAATTTGGTACACCGATAGAGCTCGGCGAGTGACAGTTGATGGTGCCGGTCGGTGCCACGTGGCACGTGCCGCCACGTGGCCATGCAAAATCTGCTTCCTCGTGAAATGATGGCTACGGTTTTGCCCCGGACCCAAACCCGATCCACCGAAATGGGTCCGCACTAGTCAAAACCGTAGGTTTTGACGAAGTCCAATACCGGAGGTTTATACTGGGGCAGCAGCCTATTTGTGTAGTGACTTTGTATATCTGTTTGTTTGTTTGTCTGAGGCGTTTGGCCACAGCTCGCTGACGAAGAGGCACAGCAACACGCGCGTGGCACCGTTCGATGCGCCAGTTCGGCCCCCAGGTGCCGGTCACCGGTCGATCGGTGGCACGTGGCAAGTGCCGCCACGTGGGACATTGAAAAATCCATTTGCCCACACGTGTGGACGCAGGGTGACCAAACTCGGTGGGTGGGTAGTCCATATGGGTGCGGAACATCCTTTGGGGTTGCCGACCCCGAGAGGGGTAAACAAAAGCCCCCAGGGGGTAAACCTATCGCGTGGGGTCCTCGGATTTCAGGAAATTTTGATGTAGCGACACCAAATTTGGGTAACCGATAGAGCTCGGCGAGTGACAGATGATGGTGCCGGTCGCAGCTCGATCGGTGCCACGTGGCACGTGGGCGCTCCTCGTGAAATATATGGCTACGGTTTTGCCCCGGACCCAAACCCGATCCACCGAAATAGGTCCGCACTAGTCAAAACCGTAGGTTTTGACAAAGTCAAATACCGGAGGTTTATACTGGGGCAGCAGCCTATTGGGGTAGTGACTTTGTATGTTTGTTTGTCTGTCTGTCTGTTTGTCTGTCTGTCTGAGGCGTTTGGCCACAGCTCGCTGACGAAGAGGCACAGCAACACGCGCGTGGCACCGTTCGATGCGCCAGTTTGGCCCCCAGGTGCCCGTTCCGGTGGCCGGTCGATCGGTGGCACGTGGTACGTGCCGCCCCGTGGGACATTGCAAAATCCATTTGCCCACACGTGTGGACGCATGGCGACCAAATTCGGTGGGCGGGTAGTCCACATGGGTGCGGAAAATCCTTTGCCGTTGCCGACCCCGAGGGGGGTAAATAAAAGCCCCCAGGGGTAAACCTTTTATCGCGTGGGGGTCCTCGGATTTCGGGAAATTTTGATGTAGCGACACCAAATTTGGTACACCGATAGAACTCGGCGAGTGACAGTTGATGGTGCCGGTCGCCGCTCGATCGGTGCCACGTGGCACGTGCCGCCACGTGGCCATGCAAAATCTGCTTCCTCGTGAAATGATGGCTACGGTTTTGCCCCGGACCCAAACCCGATCCACCGAAATGGGTCCGCACTAGTCAAAACCGTAGGTTTTGACGAAGTCAAATACCAGAGGTTTATACTGGGGCAGCAGCCTATTTGTGTAGTGACTTTGTATGTTTGTCTGTCTGTTGGTTTGTCTGTCTGTCTGAGGCGTTTTGCCACAGCTCGCTGACGAAGAGGCACAGCAACACCCGCGTGACACCGTCCGATGCGCCAGTTCGGCCCCCAGGTGCCGGTGGCCGGTCGATTGGTGCCACGTGGTACGTGCCGCCCCGTGGGACATTGCAAAATCCATTTGCACACACGTGCCGCCCACACGTGTGGACGCAGGGCGACCAAATTCGGTGGGCGGGTAGTCCACATGGGTGCGGAAAATCCTTTGCGGTTGCCGACCCCGAGGGGGGCAAACGAAAGCCCCCAGGGGTAAACCTTTTATCGCGTGGGGGTCCTCGGATTTCGGGAAATTTTGATGTAGCGACACCAAATTTGGTACACCGATAGAGTTCGGCGAGTGACAGATGATGGTGCCGGTCGCCGCTCGATCGGTGCCACGTGGCACGTGCCGCCACGTGGCCATGCAAAATCTGCTTCCTCGTGAAATGATGGCTACGGTTTTGCCCCGGACCCAAACCCGATCCACCGAAATATGTCCGCACTAGTCAAAACCGTTAGGTTTTGACGAAGTCCAATACCGGAGGTTTATACTGGGGCAGCCTATTGGTGTAGTGACTTTGTATGTATGTTTGTATGTATGTCTGTTTGTCTGAGGCGTTTGGCCACAGCTCGCTGACGAATAGGGACAGCAACACGCGCGTGGCACCGTTCGATGCGCCAGTTCGGCCCCCAGGTGTCCGTGGCCGGTCGATCGGTGCTACGTGCCGCCACGTGGGCCATTGCAAAATTCATTTGCCAACACGTGCCGCCCATACCGGTGGACGCAGGGCGACCAAATTCGGTGGGCGGGTAGTCCACATGGGGGCGGAAAATCCTTTGGGGTTGCCGACTCTGAGGGGGTAAACAAAAGCCCCCAGGGGGGTCAACCTGTACGCACGCGGGGTCCTCGGATTTCAGGAAATTTTGATGTAGCGACACCAAATTTGGTACATCGATAGAGCTCGACGAGTGACGGATGATGGTGCCGGTCGCCGCTCGATCAGTGCCACATGGCACGTGCCGCCACGTGCCCATGGCAAAATCTGCTTTCCCAGGCCATACCAGTGGACGCAGGGCGACCAAATTCGGTGGGCGGGTAGTCCACATGGGTGCCGAAAAACAATATTGGCTGATTTTCTCGAGGGGGCACGTGACCTCTCCTAGGGGGTAAATTTGATATCCCAGGGGTCCTCTGCTTGCCGGATTTTTTTTTGCGCTAGCCGCACCAAATTTGGTGCACCGATAGAGTTCGGCGAGTGACAGATGATGGTCCCGGTCGCCGGGGGATCGGTCCCACGTGGCACGTGCCGCCACGTGGCCACTGCAAAATCTGCTTACCCAGCTGTGCCGCCCATACCAGTGGACTCATCGCGACCAAAATCGGTGGGCGAGTAGTCCTCATGGGTGCGGGATGACATTGGAGGTGGCGACGGTGGCGCCTTCAAAGCACGTGCGGCAGGCACGTGCAACTTTTTTTTAGAGGGTTCCTCAATTCGGTCGGCCAACACTCGGGAGTTGCGCACCAAATTTGGTATGTGTGGGTAGATTGTGGTTAGGGTTATCTGCTGCTATTCTTTATTTGTTGCTGGAGTCCCGGGTTCCAATCCCATGGAGGGCATTTGCTTTTTCTATGTTTTTCTTGTCCAATTCTGTTTGTCGGCGCTCCTCGTGACGTTCCAACAAATGGCTACGGTTTTGCCCCGGACCCAAACCCGATCCACCGAAATGGGTCAGCACTAGTCAAAACCGTAGGTTTTGACAAAGTCAAATACCGGAGGTTTATACTGGGGCAGGCAGCCTATTGGTGTAGTGACTTTGTATGTATGTTTGTATGTATTTCTGTTTGTCTGAGGCGTTTGGCCACAGCTCGCTGACGAAGAGGCACAGCAACATGCGCGTGGCACGGTTCGATGCGCCAGTTCGGCCCCCAGGTGTCGGTGCCAATCACATGTCGATCGGTGCCACGTGCCGCCACGTGGGTCATTGCAAAATCCATTTGCCAACACGTGCCGCCTATACTAGTAGACGCAGGGCAACCAAATTCGGTGGGCGGGTAGTCCACATGGGTGCGGAAGATCCTTTGGGGTTGCCGACCCCGAGGGGGATAAACAAAAGCCCCAGGGGGGGGGGTAAACCTTTTATCGCGTGGGGTCCTCGGATTTCGGGAAATTTTGATGTAGCAACACCAAATGTGGTACACCGATAGAGCTCGGCAAGTGACAGATGATGGTGCCGGTCGCGGCTCGATCGGTGCCACGTGGCACGTGCCGCTACGTGGGCATGGCAAAATCTGCTTTCCCAGCCCATACCAGTGGTCGCAGGGCGAGCAAACTCGGTGGGCGGGTAGTCCACATGGGTGACGAAAAACAATATTGGCTGATTTTCTCGAGGGGGCACGTTGCCCTCCTTAGGGGGGTTAATCTGATATCGCAGGGGTCCTCTAATTGCCGGTTTTTTTTCTTCTCGCTAGCCGCACAAAATGTGGTACACCGATAGAGCTCGACGAGTGACAGATGATGGTGCCGGTCGCCGCTCGATCGGTGGCACGTGCCGCCACGTGGCCATGACAAAATCTGCTTGCCCAGCCCATACCAGTGGACACAGGGCGACCAAACTCGGCGGGCGGGTAGTCCACATGGGTGCCGAAAAACAGTATTGGCTGATTTTCTCGAGGGGGCACGTTGCCCCCCCCCCCCCCCACCCCCCACCCCCCACCCCTAGGGGGGTTAACCTGATATCGCAGGGGTCCTCTGATTGCCGGATTTTTTTGCGCTAGCCGCACCAAAATTGGTGCATCGATAGAGTTCGGCGAGTCACAGATGATGGTGCCGGTTGCCGCTCGATCGGTCCCACGTGGCTCGTGCCACGTACCGCCACGTGGCCACTGCAAAATCTGCTTACCCAGCCGTGCCGCTCATAACAGTGGACTCAACGCGACCAAAATCGGTGGGCCAGTAGTCGTCATGGGTGCAGGATGACCTTGGAGGTTGGCAACGGTGACGCCCCCAAAGCACGTGCGGCAGGCACGTGCAACTTTTTTTAGCGGATTCCTCAATAAGGTCGGCCACTACTCGGGAGTTATGAGAGCTAGACGCACCACATTTGGTATGTGTGGGTAAATTGTGGTTAGGGCTATCGGCTGCTATTCTTTATTTGTCGCTGGAGGCCCGGGTTCGAATCCCATCGAGGGCATTTGCTTTTTCTATGCTTTTCTAGTCCAAATCTGTTTGTCGGCGCTCCTCGTGACGTTCCAACAAATGGCTACGGTTTTTCCCCGGACCCAAACCCGATCCACCGAAATGGGTCCGCACTAGTCAAAACCGTAGGTTTTGACGAAGTCCAATACCGGAGGTTTATACTGGGGCAGCCTGTTGGTGTAGTGACTTTGTCTGTATGTATGTATGTATGTCTGTCTGTCTGTCTGAGGCGTTTGGCCACAGCTCGCTGACGAAGAGGCACAGCAACATGCGCGTGGCACCGTCCGATGCGCCAGTTCGGCCCCCAGGTGCCGGTGGCCGGTCGATCGGTGCCACGTGGCACGTGGGTCATTGCAAGATCCATTTGCCAACACGTGCCACCCATACCAGTGGACGCAGGGCGACCAAATTCGCTGGGCGGATAGTCCACATGGGGGCGAAAAATCCTTTGGGGTTACCGACTCCGAGGGGGGTAAACAAAAGCCTCCAGGGGGGTAAACCTTTTATCGCGTGGGGTCCTCGGATTTCGGGAAATTTTGATGTAGCGACACCAAATTTAGTACACCGATAGAGCTCGACGAGTGGCAGATGATGGTGCCGGTCGCCGCTCGATCGGTTCCACGTGGCCATGGCAAAAAATGTTTGCCCAGCCCATACCAGTGGTCGCAGGGCGACCAAACTCGGTGGGCGGGTAGTCCACATGGGGGCGGAAAATCCTTTGGGGTTGCCGACCCCGAGGGGGGTAAACAAAAGCCCCCAGGGGGGTAAACCTTTTATCGCGTGGGGTCCTCGGATTTCGGGAAATTTTGATGTAGCGACACCAAATTTGGGTAACCGATGGAGCTCGACGAGTGACAGATGATGGTGCCGGTCGCCGCTCGATCGGTGCCACGTGGCACGTGCCACGTGCCGCCACGTGGCCATGGCAAAATATGCTTGCCCAGCCCATACCAGTGGTCGCAGGGCGACTAAACTCGGTGGGTGGGTAGCCCACATGGGTGCCGAAAAACAATACTGGCTGATTTTATCGAGGGGGCACGTGACCTCTCCTAGGGGGTTAATCTGATATCGCAGGGGTCCTCCGATTGGCGGATTTTGTTTTGCGCTAGCCGCACCAAATTTGGTGCACCGATAGAGTTCGGCGAGTGAAAGATGATGGTGCCGATCGCCGGGCGATCGGTGTCACGTGTTACGTGCCACGTGCCGCCACGTGGCCACTGCAAAATCTGCTTACCCAGCCGTGCCGCCCATACCAGTGGACTCAACGCAACCAAAATCGGTGGGCGAGTAGTCATCATGGGTGCGGGATTACCTTGGAGGTTGGCAACGGTGGCGCCCCCAAAGCACGTGCGGCAGGCACGTGCAACTTTTTTAACGGGTTCCTCAATTCGGTCGGCCACTACTCGGGAGTTATGAGGGCTAGACGCACCAAATTTGGTATGTGTGGGTAGATTGTGGTTAGGGCTATCTGCTGCTATTCTTTATGTGTCGCTGGAGTCCCGGGTTCGAATCCCATCGAGGGCATTTGCTTTTTCTATGCTTTTCTAGTCGAATTTTGTTTGTCGGCGCACTTCGTTCCAACAAATGGCCACGGTTTTGCCCCGGACCCAAACCCGATCCACCGAAATGGGTCCGCACTAGTCAAAACCGTAGGTTTTGACGAAGTCAAATACCAGAGGTTTATACTGGGGCAGCAGCCTATTTGTGTAGTGGCTTTGTCTGTCTGTATGTTTGTCTGTCTGTTTGTTTGTCTGAGGCGTTTGGTCACAGCTCGCTGACGAAGAGGCACAGCAACACGCGCGTGGCACCGTCCGATGCGCCAGTTCGGCCCCCAGGTGCCGGTGCCGGTGACCGGTCGATTGGTGCCACGTGGAACGTGGTACGTGCCGACACGTGGGACATTGCAAAATCCATTTGCCCACACGTGTGGACGCAGGGCGACCAAATTCGGTGGGCTGGTAGTCCACATGGGTGCGGAAAATCCTTTGCGGTTGCCGACCCCGAGGGGGGCAAACGAAAGCCCCCAGGGGGTAACACTTTTAATCGCGTGGGGGTCCTCGGATTTCGGGAAATTTTGATGTAGCGACACCAAATTTGGTACACCGATAGAGTTCGGCGAGTGACAGATGATGGTGCCGGTCGCCGCTCGATCGGTGCCACGTGGCACGTGCCGCCACGTGGCCATGCAAAATCTGCTTCCTCGTGAAATGATGGCTACGGTTTTGCCCCGGACCCAAACCCGATCCACCGAAATGGGTCCGCACTAGTCAAAACCGTAGGTTTTGACGAAGTCCAATACCGGAGGTTTATACTGGGGCAGCAGCCTATTTGTGTAGTGAGTTTGTATGTCTGTCTGTTTGTTTGAGGCGTTTAGCCACAGCTCGCTGACGAAGAGGCACAGCAACACGCCCGTGGCACCGTCCGATGCGCCAGTTCGGCCCCCAGGTGCCGGTGGCCGGTCGATTGGTGCCACGTGGCACGTGGTACGTGCCGCCCCGTGGGACATTGCAAAATCCATTTGCCCACACGTGCCGCCCACACGTGTGGACGCAGGGCGACCAAATTCGGTGGGCGGGTAGTCCACATGGGTGCGGAAAATCCTTTGCGGTTGCCGACCCCGAGGGGTGCAAACGAAAGCCACCAGGGGGTAAGCCTTTTATCGCGTGGGGGTCCTCGGATTTCGGGAAATTTTGATGTAGCGACACCAAATTTGGTACACCGATAGAGCTTGGCGAGTGACAGTTGATGGTGCCGGTCGGTGCCACGTGGCACGTGCCGCCACGTGGCCATGCAAAATCTGCTTCCTCGTGAAATGATGGCTACGGTTTTGCCCCGGACTCAAACCCGATCACAAAGATGGGTCCGCACTAGTCAAAACCGTAGGTTTTGACGAAGTCAAATACCAGAGGTTTATACTGGGGCAGCAGCCTATTTGTGTAGTGATTTGTATGTCTGTCTGTTTGTTTGTTTGTTTGTTTGTCTGAGACGTTTCGCCACAGCTCGCTGACGAAGAGGCACAGCAACACGCCCGTGGCACCGTTCGATGCGCCAGTTCGGCCCCCAGGTGCCGGTGCCGGTCACCGGTCGATCGGTGCCACGTGGCACGTGGTACGTGCCGCCACGTGGGACATTGCAAAATCCATTTGCCCACACGTGCCGCCCACACGTGTGGACGCAGGGCGACTAAACTCGGTGGGTGGGTAGTCCATATGGGTGCGGAACATCCTGTGGGGTTACCGACCCCGAGAGGGGTAAACAAAAGCCCCCAGGGGGGTAAACCTTTTATCGCGTGGGGTTCTCGGATTTCGGGAAATTTTGATGTAGCGACATTAAATTTGGGTAACCGATAGAGCTCGGCGAGTGACAGATGATGGTGCCGGTCTCCGCTCGGTCGGTTCCACGTGGCACGTGCCGCCACGTGGCCATGCAAAATCTGCTTCCTCGTGAAATGATGGCTACGGTTTTGCCCCGGACCCAAACCCGATCACAAAGATGGGTCCGCACTAGTCAAAACCGTAGGTTTTGACAAAGTCAAATACCAGAGGTTTATACTGGGGCAGCAGCCTATTTGTGTAGTGACTTTGTATGTCTGTCTGTTTGTTTGTGTGTCTGTCTGAGGTGTTTGGCCACAGCTCGCTGACGAAGAGGCACAGCAACACGCGCATGGCACCGTTCGATGCGCCAGTTCGGCCCCCAGGTGCCAGTGGCGGTCACCGGTCGATCGGTGCCACGTGGCACGTGGCACGTGCCGCCAAGTGGGACATTGCAAAATCCATTTGCCCACACGTGCCGCCCACACGTGTGGACGCAGGGCGACCAAACTCGGTGGGTGGGTAGTCCATATGGGTGCAGAACATCCTGTGGGGTTGCCGACCCCGAGAGGGGTAAACAAAAGCCCCCAGGGGGTAAACCTTTTATCGCGTGGGGTCCTCGGATTTCGGGAAATTTTGATGTAGCGACACCAAATTTGGGTAACCGATAGAGCTCGGCGAGTGACAGATGATGGTGCCGGTCGCAGCTCGATCGGTGCCACGTGGCACGTGTTACGTGCCGCCACGTGGCCATGCAAAATCTGCTTCCTCGTGAAATGATGGCTACGGTTTTGTCCCGGACCCAAACCCGATCCACCGAAATGGGTCCGCACTAGTCAAAACCGTAGGTTTTGACGAAGTCAAATACCAGAGGTTTATACTGGGGCAGCCTATTGGTGTAGTGACTTTGTATGTTTGTCTGTTTGTTTGTCTGTCTGTCTGAGGTGTTTGGCCAGAGCTCGCTGACGAAGAGGCACAGCAACACGCGCGTGGAACCGTCCGATGCTCCAGTTCGGCCCCCAGGTGCCGGTGCCGGTGGCCGGTCGATTGGTGCCACGTGGCACGTGGAACGTGCCGCCCCGTGGGACATTGCAAAATCCATTTGCCCACACGTGCCGCCCACACGTGTGGACACAGGGCGACCAAATTCGGTGGGCGGGTAGTCCACATGGGTGCGGAAAATCGTTTGCGGTTGCCGATCCCGAGAGGGGCAAACGAAATCCCCCAGGGGTAAACCTTTTATCGCGTGGGGGTCCTCGGATTTCGGGAAATTTTGATGTAGCGACACCAAATTTGGTACACCGATAGAGCTCGGCGAGTGACAGATGATGGCGCCGGTCGCCGCTCGGTCGGTGCCACGTGGCACGTGCCACGTGCCGCCACGTGGGCTTATCAAAACCGTAGTATATGGCTACGGTTTTGCCCCGGACCCAAACTCGATCCACCGAAAAGGGTCCGCACTAGTCAAAACCGTAGGTTTTGACGAAGTCAAATACCAGAGGTTTATACTGGGGCAGCCTAATGGTGTAGTGACTTTGTATGTCTGTATGTTTGTTTGTCTGTCTGTCTGTCTGTCTGTCTGAGGCGTTTGGCCACAGCTCGCTGACGAAGAGGCACAGCAACACGCGCGTGACACCGTCCGATGCGCCAGTTCGGCCCCCAGGTGCCGGTGCAGGTGGCTGTTCGATTGGTGTCACGTGGAACGTGGTACCTGCCGCCCCGTGGGACGTTGCAAACTCCATTTGCCCACACGTGCCGCCCACACGTGTGGACGCAGGGCGGCCAAATTCGGTGGGCGGGTAGTCCACATGGGTGCGGAAAATCCTTTGCGGTTGCCGACCTCGAGGGGGGCAAACGAAAGCCCCCAGGGGTAAACTTTTTATCGCGTGGGGGTCCTCGGATTTCGGGAAATTTTGATGTAGCGACACCAAATTTGGTACACCGATAGAGTTCGGCGAGTGACAGATGATGGTGCCGGTCGCCGCTCGATCGGTGTCACGTGGCACGTGCCGCCACGTGGCCATGCAAAATCTGCTTCCTCGTGAAATGATGGCTACGGTTTTGCCCCGGACCCAAACCCGATCCACCGAAATGGGTCCGCACTAGTCAAAACCATAGGTTTTGACAAAGTCAAATGTTATGTCTTCATGTAATCGATTGCACAAATCGATAGAAACTCTTGCAAAGCATATCTAGCCTTCAGCCGCAGATAAGTACGCCAGAAAGAACAGCACGTGTCCGTATATTAACTTAGCCGGAAGGAAGAAAGTTCCGTACAACACCGTCATGTAGAAAAGAAAAGTATGAATGTAAACAAATGCAATAATGACGCGGCGCGGCAAAATACGGCAGAAACAACGCAACCAAATCAAAACATAATGTAACAAGCGCGACACAACACCGCCCTCTCTAAACGTTAACCCGACTCTCACAGTGAACACTGAACAGTACACTCCAGCGTGTCGGGTTCGCGCAGCTAAGGGGTGTAGCGCACAGGTGGGCGCGGCGTCCTCAGACTTCTCCTCGGAAGCGTAGGAGCCTCTGTAGGAGGAGAAGGAGGAGGAATTCGCTCTCGCGGAGTGGAGGGATCACTCGGAGAGCTCGTTACCTCGGGCACGGCGTCATCACCCACGCTTCCTGGCCACACAAATGGCTCGGCGCCGGCGGACTGGCGGTCTGCCGCCGGAGCCCCGACCAGGCGTCTAGCATGCACTCGTTGCCCGTCCATGAGCCTGTAACTCACCGGGCCAGTCTGCCGATCGATGGCAACTGCTGGCTCCGCAGACACCTTCCCGGTTCTGGGGTGTCGCACGCGGACGCGGTCGCCAGCTTGCCACGTCGGCGGCTTGCCCGCTCGGCGGGCGTCGTACCACTGTTTGTACCCGGCCTGGTACTTCTTGGCGTGAGCCGTGAGCTGTCCATCTCGCGCGACAGGCGGCGGCAGCACGTCCAGGCCTGTTCTCATCTCACGTCCCCGCATGGCGCAGAATGGAGACAGGCCTGTTGCCGGGTGCACTGTAGCCCGGTACGACTGTAGGAAGGCCTGCACGTTTTGGGTTCTGGACTGGTGCAGTATGCCAGCAGACAGGATAGCACCCTTCACAGTCCTGTTAAGGCGCTCAACCATGCCGCACGTCTGCGGCGAGTACGGGCTACTGAACAGGTGGCGGACGCCTACTGTCCGCAGGAACTGAGCCAGCTCCGCCGCTCGAAACTGAGGGCCATTATCAGAAACCAGCTCCTCCGGCACCCCTTCCCGTGTGAACATCTGTCGGAGGAATTGTACGACTGCTCCGGCAGTCACCTCGCCGCAGAGGGCTACCTCCGGCCACCGACTGAACATGTCGACCAAAACGATGCCAAATCGTTCCTGGGGAGGGCCAGGCATCGGCCCTATAATGTCTATCATTACCTTCCGCCACGGTCCCTCAGGCAGCGGGATCGGATGCAGCGGAGGCCAGCAGGGCTTCAGGTGCGCATCGTGTACCGCACAGAGAGCGCAGTTGCGCAGCAGTGCCCCTGCCTCGCCGTCCATGCCAGGCCACCAAAACTTATCTCGGAGACGCTGCTTGGTCCGGACAAGTCCCTGGTGCGACTCATGTGCGTTAGAAACAACGCGGGCGCGCAGTGCCGTTGGCACGACCAGCCGCTCCCCCCTGAAAAGGAGAGGGCCCGAGCAGGACAGTTCTTCTCGCACAGAAAAGTACGGTGCCGCCTGAGCGTCGGTGTCCTGGTGCGACCGCGGCCAGCGACTACCGACGTACTCACGGACAGTAGCACATGTCGCATCCACCGCTGAGACATCACGCATCTCCGTCTCAGAGATGGCGGCGGGCGCCGTGAGATAAGCGATCAGCACGGAGTCATCATCCTCCCACTCCGAAGTAGGCAGGGGCAGGCGCGACAGACCGTCAGCCACCAGGTTTGTAGCCGACCGGATATACTCTACATCGAACGCGTACTCCATCAAGCGCGCCTCCCACCTGGCCACTCGGCGACCGACCCGGTTGGAACCTTTGGGCCCGTAGATGGCGCAGAGTGCCTGGTGGTCCGTCCTCAGCGTGAACCTTCTACCCCACAGGTAGGGACGCCACTTCTCTACCGCCCATACGCAGCACAGTGCTTCCTTCTCTACGGTAGAGTAACCTTTCTCTGCATTAGAGAAGGTTTTTGAGGCGTACGACACCACCTCCTCCGCTCCCCCGGCCGTCAGCTGACTGAGGCGAGCTCCGCAACCAACATCACTAGCATCGCACGTCAGCACAGTGTGCTTGGCCGGGTCGAATGCCCGTAAGGCAGGCGCCTGGGAAATCGCCTCCTTGACCCGCCGAACTACTGCAGAATGGTCCGGTGACCACACGAACGGGTCGGCTTTGAGAGCCGCCCGCAGGGGCTCGACCTGCGTCGAAAACCCAGGCACGAATCGGGCGTGGTAGCTTACTGCACCGAGGAACGCCTGCAGCTCGCGGGCGTTGGACGGATCAGAGCTCTGCACGAGTGGTGCGATCCGCTCCGGATCGATACGGATCCCGTCCTCCGCTACCACGTACCCGAGGAACTGGATCGAGTTAACGCTGCGCACACACTTTGCGGCGTTAATCTGCACGTTGTGCCGTCGGAAGGCAGCCTCGACCGCGACAACTCTGCGGTCGTGTTCGGCACGTGACGCTGCATGGACCACGACGTCGTCTAAATAGACGACCACACCCTCCAGACCACGGAGGATGCTCTCCATCACCTGCTGGAAGCACGGACCAGCACTGGACAGACCGAAGGGAACCCGTGTGAACCACCTGAGGCCCACCGGAGTAGCGAAAGTAGTCAGATGCCGGCTATCCGGATGGAGGGGCAGCTGGTGGTAGGCGTCCTTCAAGTCCAGGTTTGTGAACCACCTGGAACCACGCAGCTCGTGTAGCATGTCCTCCATGTGAGGAAGGGGGTAACCGTCCGTTACAACCGCCCTATTCACCTCACGCAAGTCTACGCACAGACGCAGGTCCCCGTTCCTCTTTTTTGCCACTACCAGGGGTGACACCCACTCTGAAGCAGTGACGGGTTCGATGACCCCTGCCCGCTCGAGCTCTGCTAACCGCTCTCTCACCTTGTCACGGATGGACCACGGAAGGCGTCGCAGATGCTGGCGGACAGGTTGGACCGCAGGATCGATGGTCACCTTGTGCTGGAACCCGGTGATCGGAGAAGGTCCACAGGAAGGCTCGGCAGGGACGGCAGAAGGAGGGCTGGGTACATCCTGTGATACATGGCATACACGGTTATTTACAACATTCACGCCGAACACTTCCATCACATCCAGTCCCATGATTGGAACCCCGTGGGGCACGACATACACTTTTACGCAAACTGTGTTGCCCTTGTACCTGACTGGTACTTCACACATACCGAGCATCTGGAGCTGAGCTCCACCATACGCCTGCAGTACCTCTGTAGGTGGCTGTAGCACAGCATTCGTGGGCATGTAACACTTCGGAAGCAGTGTGACAGGTGAACCAGTGTCCACTACCATGTCCACATTCCTACCACACACTGACACTGTGGCTCGCAGCTGGCCCTGGCCCACAGCCAAAACACTCATTGCATGTACAGCTCGAGCACCAGTGACTGTACGAGCACCCTTACACAAAGCAGCATAGTGACCCTTTTTCCCACAGTTGTGACATGCTACGTTTTTAGCAGGGCACGCGAGGCTCTTTGCATAGTGCTCGCCGCCACAGCAAAAACATGTGGGTCGCACATAACTACTGGGGCCCGGCCCTGGCCTGGGTTGGGTCACTGAACCTGGTCTGGGTCCGGCAGAGAACCGCCTCCTGGCCCCGACCCGCTGCTGCTGGGTGACGGCCCCGACCAGCCCCTCGGAAACAGGGGCCCGCTGCATCGCCGTAGCCTCTCTGGACGCCGTCTCCACCGACTCGGCGATCCGCAGGGTCTTGGTAAGGGTCAGGTCGGACTCCATGAGCAGGCGTTGCCTGAGAGTGGCTGAGGAGGTTTTCTCCACTACTTGGTCCCGTATAAACTCCTCGGCCCTCTCACCGTAGTCGCACGTGGCGGCCAGCTGCCGCAGCACACTCACCCACTGAGCAGTGGTCTCCGAGGACTGTGGCCGCCGGCAGCGGAACCTGTATCGCTCGCCAACCACGTTAGTCTTGGGGCCGAAAAACCCTTCAAGCACACGCTTAGTGTGCGCCAGGTCTGTCTCACCTTCTGCCTTAGGCACCGGAGGCAGCGTGAGGAAGATCCGCTGACCCTCACTTCCCAGGCAGTGCAGCAGTACTGCCTTCTGGCGAGCAAGACTGAAAGTATCGCCCCCGATCGCAAGCAAATAGTTGTCAAACTGGGCGATCCACACCGACCATGGCATGGCAGGGTCACCCGGAGACGGCAAAAATGGCGCAGGGGCTGACTGGAAAAACTCCATTGCTCCGCACAATAGTTCGCACCTCGTCGCCAAAATATGTTATGTCTTCATGTAATCGATTGCACAAATCGATAGAAACTCTTGCAAAGCATATCTAGCCTTCAGCCGCAGATAAGTACGCCAGAAAGAACAGCACGTGTCCGTATATTAACTTAGCCGGAAGGAAGAAAGTTCCGTACAACACCGTCATGTAGAAAAGAAAAGTATGAATGTAAACAAATGCAATAATGACGCGGCGCGGCAAAATACGGCAGAAACAACGCAACCAAATCAAAACATAATGTAACAAGCGCGACACAACACGTGGGGGCCCTTGGATTTCGGGAAATTTTGATGTAGCGACACCAAATTTGGTACACCGATAGAGTTCGGCGAGTGACAGATGATGGTGCCGGTCGCCGCTCGATCGGTGCCACGTGGCACGTTCCGCCACGTGGCCATGCAAAATCTGCTTCCTCGTGAAATGATGGCTACGGTTTTGCCCCGGACCCAAACCCGATCCACCGAAATGGGTCCGCACTAGTCAAAAACGTAGGTTTTGACAAAGTCAAATACCGGAGGTTTATACTGGGGCAGCAGCCTATTTGTGTAGTGACTTTGTATGTCTGTCTGTCTGTCTGTTTGTTTGTCTGTCTGAGGCGTTTGGCCACAGCTCGCTGACGAAGAGGCACAGCAACACGCGCGTAGCACTCTTCGATGCGCCAGTTCGGCCCCCAGGTGGCGGTGCCGGTCACCGGTGGATCGGTGCCACGTGGCACGTGGCAAGTGCCGCCACGTGGGACATTGCAAAATCCATTTGCCCACACGTGCCGCCCACACGTGTCGACGCAGGGCGACCAAACTCGGTGGGTGGGTAGTCCATATGGGTGCGGAACATCCTGTGGGGTTGCCGACCCCGAGAGGGGTAATTAAAAGCCCCCAGGGGGGTAAACCTTTTATCGCGTGGGGTCCTCGGATTTCGGGAAATTTTGATGTAGCGACACCAAATTTGGGTAACCGATAGAGCTCGGCGAGTGACAGATGATGGTGCCGGTCGCAGTTCGATCGGTGCCACGTGGCACGTGCCACGTGCTGCCACGTGGGCGCTCCTCGTGAAATATATGGCAACGGTTTTTCCCCGGACCCAAACCCGATCACAAAGATGGGTCCGCACTAGTCAAAACCGTAGGTTTTGACGAAGTCAAATACCAGAGGTTTATATTGGGGCAGCAGCCTATTTGTGTAGTGACTTTGTATGTTTGTTTGTATGTCTGTTTGTTTGTCTGTCTGAGGCGTTTGGCCACAGCTCGCTGACGAAGAAGCACAGCAACACGCGCGTGGCACCGTCCGATGCGACAGTTCAGCCCCCAGGTGCCCGTTCCGGTGGCCGGTCGATCGGTGCCACGTGGCACGTGGCACGTGCCGCCACGTGGGGCACTGTAAAATCCATTTGCCCACACGTGCCGCCCACACGTGTGGACGCAGGGCGACCAAACTCGGTGGGCGGGTAGTCCACATGGGTGTGGAACATCCTGTGGGGTTGCCGACCCCGAGGGGGTAAACAAAAGCCCCCAGGGGGTAAACCTTTTATCGCGTGGGGTCCTCGGATTTCGGGAAATTTTGATGTAGCGACACCAAATTTGGTACACCGATAGAGCTCGGCGAGTGACAGTTGATGGTGCCGGTCGGTGCCACGTGGCACGTGCCACGTGCCGCCACGTGGTAATGCAAAATCTGCTTCCTCGTGAAATGATGGCTACGGTTTTGCCCCAGACCCAAACCCGATCCACCGAAATGGGTCCGCACTAGTCAAAACCGTAGGTTTTGACGAAGTCAAATACCAGAGGTTTATACTGGGGCAGCAGCCTATTTGTGTAGTGACTTTGTCTGTCTGTATGTTTGTCTGTCTGTTTGTTTGTCTGAGGCGTTTGGCCACAGCTCGTTGACGAAGAGGCACAGCAACACGCGCGTGGCACCGTCCGATGCGCCAGTTCGGCCTCCAGGTGCCGGTGCCGGTGGCCGATCGATTGGTGCCACGTGGAACGTGGTACGTGCCGCCACGTGGGACATTGCAAAATCCATTTGCCCACACGTGCCGCCCACACGTGTGGACGCAGGGCGACCAAATTCGGTGGGCGGGTAGTCCACATGGGTGCGGAAAATCCTTTGCGGTTGCCGACCCCGAGGGGGGCAAACAAAAGCCCCCAGGGTGTAAAACTTTTAATCGCGTGGGGGTCCTCGGATTTCGGGAAATTTTGATGTAGCGACACCAAATTTGGTACACCGATAGAGTTCGGCGAGTGACAGATGATGGTGCCGGTCCCCGCTCGATCGGTGCCACGTGGCACGTTCCGCCACGTGGCCATGCAAAATCTGCTTCCTCGTGAAATGATGGCTACGGTTTTGCCCCGGACCCAAACCCGATCCACCGAAATGGGTCCGCACTAGTCAAAACCATAGGTTTTGACAAAGTCAAATACCGGAGGTTTATGCTGGGGCAGCAGCCTATTTGTGTAGTGACTTTGTATGTCTGTCTGTCTGTCTGTTTGTTTGTCTGTCTGAGGCGTTTGGCCACAGCTCGCTGACGAAGAGGCACAGCAACACGCGCGTAGCACCGTTCGATGCGCCAGTTCGGCCCCCAGGTGCCGGTGTCGGTCACCGGTGGATCGGTGCCACGTGGCACGTGGCAAGTGCCGCCACGTGGGACATTGCAAAATCCATTTGCCCACATGTGCCGCCCACACGTGTGGACGCAGGGCGACCAAACTCGGTGGGTGGGTAGTCCATATGGGTGCGGAACATCCTGTGGGGTTGCCGACCCCGAGAGGGGTAATTAAAAGCCCCCAGGGGGTAAACCTTTTATCGCGTGGGGTCCTCGGATTTCGGAAATTTTGATGTAGCGACACCAAATTTGGGTAACCGATAGAGCTCGGCGAGTGACAGATGATGGTTCCGGTCGCAGCTCGATCGGTGCCACGTGGCACGTGCCACGTGCCGCCACGTGGGCGCTCCTCGTGAAATATATGGCTACGGTTTTGCCCCGGACCCAAACCCGATCACAAAGATGGGTCCGCACTAGTCAAAACCGTAGGTTTTGACGAAGTCAAATACCAGAGGTTTATATTGGGGCAGCAGCCTATTTGTGTAGTGACTTTGTATGTTTGTTTGTATGTCTGTTTGTTTGTCTGTCTGAGGCGCTTGGCCACAGCTCGCTGACGAAGAAGCACAGCAACACGCGCGTGGCACCGTCCGATGCGACAGTTCGGCCCCCAGGTGCCCGTTCCGGTGGCCGGTCGATCGGTGCCACGTGGCACGTGCCGCCACGTGGGGCACTGCAAAATCCATTTGCCCACACGTGCCGCCCACACGTGTGGACGCAGGGCGACCAAACTCGGTGGGCGGGTAGTCCACATGGGTGTGGAACAACCTGTGGGGTTGCCGACCCCGAGGGGGTAAACAAAAGCCCCCAGGGGGTACACCTTTTATCGCGTGGGGTCCTCGGATTTCGGGAAATTTTGATGTAGCGACACCAAATTTGGTACACCGATAGAGCTCGGCGAGTGACAGTTGATGGTGCCGGTCGGTGGCACGTGCCACGTGCCGCCACGTGGTCATGCAAAATCTGCTTCCTCGTGAAATGATGGCTACGGTTTTGCCCCGGACCCAAACCCGATCCACCGAAATGGGTCCGCACTAGTCAAAACCGTAGGTTTTGACGAAGTCAAATACCAGAGGTTTATACTGGGGCAGCAGCCTATTTGTGTAGTGACTTTGTCTGTCTGTATGTTTGTCTGTCTGTTTGTTTGTCTGAGGCGTTTGGCCACAGCTCGTTGACGAAGAGGCACAGCAACACGCGCGTGGCACCGTCCGATGCGCCAGTTCGGCCCACAGGTGCCGGTGCCGGTGGCCGGTCGATTGGTGCCACGTGGAACGTGGTACGTGCCGCCACGTTGGACATTGCAAAATCCATTTGCCCACACGTGCCGCCCACACGTGTGGACGCAGGGCGACCAAATTCGGTGGGCGGGTAGTCCACATGGGTGCGGAAAATCCTTTGCGGTTGCCGACCCTGAGGGGGGCAAACGAAAGCCCCCAGGGTGTAAAACTTTTAATCGCGTGGGGGTCCTCGGATTTCGGGAAATTTTGATGTAGCGACACCAAATTTGGGTAACCGATAGAGCTCGGCGAGTGACAGATGATGGTGCCGGTCTCCGCTCGGTCGGTGCCACGTGCCGCCACGTGGCCATACAAAATCTGCTTCCTCGTGAAATGATGGCTACGGTTTTGCCCCGGACCCAAACCCGATCACAAAGATGGGTCCGCACTAGTCAAAACCGTAGGTTTTGACAAAGTCAAATACCAGAGGTTTATACTGGGGCAGCAGCCTATTTGTGTAGTGACTTTGTATGTCTGTCTGTTTGTTTGTTTGTGTGTCTGTCTGAGGTGTTTGGCCACAGCTCGCTGACGAAAAGGCACAGCAACACGCGCGTGGCACCGTTCGATGCGCCAGTTCGGCCCCCAGATGCCAGTGCCGGTCACCGGTCGATCGGTGCCACGTGGCACGTGGCACGTGCCGCCAAGTGGGACATTGCAAAATCCATTTGCCCACACGTGCCGCCCACACGTGTGGACGCAGGGCGACCAAACTCGGTGGGTGGGTAGTCCATATGGGTGCGGAACATCCTGTGGGGTTGCCGACCCCGAGAGGGGTAAACAAAAGCCCCCAGGGGGTAAACCTTTTATCGCGTGGGGTCCTCGGATTTCGGGAAATTTTGATGTAGCGACACCAAATTTGGGTAACCGATAGAGCTCGGCGAGTGACAGATGATGGTGCCGGTCGCCGCTCGGTCGGTGCCACGTGGCACGTGCCACGTGCCGCCACGTGGGCGCTCCTCGTGAAATATATGGCTACGGTTTTGACCCGGACCCAAACCCGATCACAAAGATGGGTCCGCACTAGTCAAAACCGTAGGTTTTGACGAAGTCAAATACCAGAGGTTTATACTGGGGCAGCAGCCTATTTGTGTAGTGACTTTGTATGTTTGTCTGTCTGTCTGTTTGTTTGTTTGTCTGTCTGAGGCGTTTGGCCACAGCTCGCTGACGAAGAGGCACAGCAACACGCGCGTGGCACCGTCCGATGCGACAGTTCGGCTCCCTGGTGCCCGTTCTGGTGGCCGGTCGATCGGTGGCACGTGGCACGTGCCGCCACGTGGGGCACTGCAAAATCCATTTGCCCACACGTGCCGCCCACACGTGTGGACGCAGGGCGACCAAACTCGGTGGGCGGGTAGTCCACATGGGTGTGGAACATCCTGTGGGGTTGCCGACCCCGAGGGGGGTAAACAAAAGCCCCCAGGGGGTAAACCTTGTATCGCGTGGGGTCCTCGGATTTCGGGAAATTTTGATGTAGCGACACCAAATTTGGTACACCGATAGAGCTCGGCGAGTGACAGATGATGGTGCCGGTCGCAGCTCGATCGGTGCCATGTGGCACGTGCCACGTGCCGCCTCGTGGGCATGGCAAAATCTGCCGGCCCAGCCCATACCAGTGGTCGCAGGGCGACCAAACTCGGTGGGCGGGTAGTCCACATGGATGCCGAAAAACTAAATTGGCTGATTTCCTCGAGGGGGCACGTTGCCACCCCTAGGGGGGTCAACCTGATATCGCAGGGGTCCTCTGATTGCGGGATTTCATTTTGCGCTAGCTGCACCAAATTTGGTGCACCGATAGAGCTCGGCGAGTGAGAGATGATGGTGCCGGTCGCCGCTCGATCGGTGCTACGTGGCACGTGTCACGTGCCGCCACGTGGCCATGGCAAAATCTGCTTACCCAGCCGTGCCGCCCATACCAGTGGACTCAACGCGACCAAAATCGGTGAGTGAGTAGTCCTCATGGGTGCGGGGTGACCTTATAGGGTGGCAAAGGTAGCACCCCCAAAGCACGTGCGGCAGGCACGTGCAACTTTTTAGCGGGTTCCTCAATTCGGTCGGTCATAACTCGGGAGTTATGAGAGCTAGACGCACCAAATTTGGTATGTGTAGGCAGATTGTGGTTAGGGTTATCTGCTGCTATTCTTTATGTGTCGCTGGAGTCGCGGGTTCGAATCCCATCGCCGGCATTTGCTTGTTTATGTTTTTCTTGTCCAATTCTATTTGACAGGCGTTCCTCGTGAAATGATGGCTGCGGTTTTGCCCCGGACCCAAACCCGATCCACCGAAATGGGTCCGCACTAGTCAAAACCGTAGGTTTTGACAAAGTCAAATACCAGAGGTTTATACTGGGGCAGCAGCCTATTTGTGTAGTGACTTGGTATGTCTGTTTGTTTGTCTGTTTGTTTGTCTGTCTGAGGCGTTTGGCCACAGCTCGCTGACGAAGAGGCACAGCAACACGCGCTTGGCACCGTCCGATGCGCCAGTTCGGCCCCCAGGTGCCGGTGCCGGTCACCGGTCGATCGGTGCCACGTGGCACGTGGCAAGTGCCGCCACGTGGGACATTGCAAAATCCATTTGCCCACACGTGCCGCCCACACGTGTGGACGCAGGGCAACCAAACTCGGTGGGTGGGTAGTCCATATGGGTGCGGAACATCCTGTGGGGTTGCCGACCCCGAGAGGGATAAATAAAAGCCCCCAGGGGGGTAAACCTTTTATCGCGTGGGGTCCTCGGATTTCGGGAAATTTTGATGTAGCGACACCAAATTTGGTACACCGATAGAGTTCGGCGAGTGACAGATGATGGTGCCGGTCGCCGCTCGATCGGTGCCACGTGGCACGTGCCGCCACGTGGCTATGCAAAATCTGCTTCCTCGTGAAATGATGGCTACGGTTTTGCCCCGGACCCAAACCCGATCCGCCGAAATGGGTCCGCACTAGTCAAAACCGTAGGTTTTGACGAAGTCAAATACCAGAGGTTTATACTGGGGCAGCAGCCTATTTGTGTAGTGACTTTGTCTGTCTGTATGTTTGTCTGTTGGTTTGTCTGTCTGAGGCGTTTGGCCACAGCTCGCTGACGAAAAGGCACAGCGACACACGCGTGGCACCGTTCGATGCGCCAGTTCGGCCCCCAGGTGTGGGTGCCAATCACAGGTCGATCGGTGCCACGTGGCACGTGGTACGTGCCGCCACGTGGGACATTGCAAAATCCATTTGCCCACACGTGCCGCCCACACGTGTGGACGCAGGGCGACCAAATTCGGTGGGCGGGTAGTCCACATGGGTGCGGAAAATTATTTGCGGTTGCCGACCCCGAGGGGGGCAAACGAAAGCCCCCAGGGGGGTCAACCTGTACGCACGCGGGGTCCTCGGTTTTCGGGAAATTTTGATGTAGCGACACCAAATTTGGTACACCGATAGAGCTCGGCGAGTGACAGTTGATGGTGCCGGTCGGTGCCACGTGGCACGTGCCACGTGCCGCCACGTGGCCATGCAAAATCTGCTTCCTCGTGAAATGATGGCTACGGTTTTGCCCCGGACCCAAACCCGATCCACCGAAATGGGTCCGCACTAGTCAAAACCGTAGGTTTTGACCAAGTCAAATACCGGAGGTTTATACTGGGGCAGCAGCCTATTTGGGGCAGTGACTTTGTATGTTTGTCTGTCTGTTTGTTTGTTTGTCTGTCTGAGGCGTTTGGCCACAGCTCGCTGACGAAGAGGCACAGCAGCACACGCGTGGCACCGTCCGATGCGCCAGTTCGGCCCCCAGGTGCCGGTGCCGGTGGCCGGTCGATCGGTGCCACGTGGCACGTGGCACGAGCCGCCTCGTGGGCCATTGCAAAATCCATTTGCCCACACGTGCCGCCCACACGTGTGGACGCAGGACGACCAAACTCGGTGGGCAGCTAGTCCACATGGGGGCGGAACATCCTTTGCGGTTGCCGACCCCGAGGGGGGTAAACAAAAGCCCCCAGGGTGTAAACCTTTTATCGCGTGGGGTCCTCGGATTTCGGGAAATTTTGATGTAGCGACACCAAATTTGGTACACCGATAGAGCTCGGCGAGTGACAGTTGATGGTGCCGGTCGGTGCACGTTGCACGTGCCACGTGCCGCCACGTGGCCATGCAAAATCTGCTTCCTCGTGAAATGATGGCTACGGTTTTGCCCCGGACCCAAACCCGATCCACCGAAATGGGTCCGCACTAGTCAAAACCGTAGCTTTTGACGAAGTCAAATACCAGAGGTTTATACTGGGGCAGCCTATTGGTGTAGTGACTTTGCCTGTATGTTTGTCTGTTTGTCTGTCTGAGGCGTTTGGCCACAGCTCGCTGATGAAAAGGCACAGCAGCACGCGCGTGGCACCGTCCGATGCGCCAGTTCGGCCCCCAGGTGCCGGTGCTGGTGGCCGGTCGATTGGTGCCACGTGGCACGTGGTACGTGCCGCCCCGTGGGACATTGCAAAATCCATTTGCCCACACGTGCCGCCCACACGTGTGGACGCAGGGCGACCAAATTCGGTGGGCGGGTAGTCCACATGGGTGCGGAAAATCCTTTGCGGTTGCCGACCCCGAGGGGGGCAAACGAAAGCCCCCAGGGGGCAAACCTTTTATCGCGTGGGGGTCCTCGGATTTCGGGAAATTTTGATGTAGCGACACCAAATTTGGTACACCGATAGAGCTCGGCGAGTGACAGATGATGGTGCCGGTCGCCGCTCGATCGGTGCCACGTGGCACGTGCCACGTGCCGCCACGTGGGCTTATCAAAACCGTAGTATATGGCTACGGTTTTGCCCCGGACCCAAACCCGATCCACCGAAGTGGGTCCGCACTAGTCAAAACCGTAGGTTTTGACGAAGTCCAATACCGGAGGTTTATACTGGGGCAGCAGCCTATTTGTGTAGTGACTTTGTATGTCTGTTTGTTTGTTTGTCTGAGGCGTTTGGCCACAGCTCGCTGACGAAGAGGCACAGCAACACGCGCGTGGCACCGTTCGATGCGCCAGTTCGGCCCCCAGGTGCCGGTGCCGGTCACCGGTCGATCAATGCCACGTGGCACGTGGCAAGTGCCGCCACGTGGGACATTGCAAAATCCATTTGCCCACACGTGCCGCCCACACGTGTAGACCCAGGGCGACCAAACTCGGTGGGTGGGTAGTCCATATGGGTGCGGAACATCCTCTGGGGTTGCCGACCCCGAGAGGGGTAAACAAAAGCCCCCAGGTGGGTAAACCTTTTATCGCGTGGGGTCCTCGGATTTCGGGAAATTTTGATGTAGCGACACCAAATTTGGTACACCGATAGAGTTCGGCGAGTGACAGATGATGGTGCCGGTCGCCGCTCGATCGGTGCCACGTGGCACGTGCCGCCACGTTGCCATGCAAAATCTGCTTCCTCGTGAAATGATGGCTACGGTTTTGCCCCGGACCCAAACCCGATCCACCGAAATGGGTCCGCACTAGTTTGATAACTCTTATGCGTTTTTGAATTGGGGGGGGGGGAGGGGTGTACTACAAAACAATTTAACAATTGCCCACTCATGAGAGTGAGTGTGTGCTGCAATATTTGTCAGCAGCTAATATAGGTTTTCTCTCCTGTACATTACAATGAAAAATAGTAATGCGCTCAGTACAATGCATACTGAAGTCCTGGTCCAATCCAGCTTATCAAAATTTGAAGAAGGAAAAAATGGAAAAAGGGGGCCTCACAAAATAAAGTGGCCGAAATCCATCGAGTTTTTATATCCAGGGGGGCTCTTTCCCAAGTGCTGGCTTGCCCCCCCCCCCCTTCTGAGGCTCTGGCTGCGCCCCTGTACCCAATAACGTCCCGAATGTTTTTCCGGATCCTTCCGAAAGTGGTCCCAGATGATACAGGGTCTACATCCAACGTCCGTCACCGTGACCTGACCCCGTCCTTTCACCTCGAATTTTGACCTCCAATTGGAGGATTTGACCTCCAACTTGAGGCCAAATTCCAGGTGAAAGGACGGGGTCAGGTCACGGTAACGGACGTTATATGTGGACCCTGTCTATCATCTGGGACCACTTTGGAAAGGATCCCGCCATAAATTCGGGACGTTATGCGGTACCACGTCATTTGCCCTCAAATTTGACCTCCAGGGTCAAAGGTTACGGGTCAGGTCACGGTGACGGACGTTAGGTATGGACCCTATCTATCATCTGGGACCATTTTGGAAAGGATCCCGCCATAAATTCGGGACGTTATACGGTACCCGTCCTTTGACCACGAATTTGATCTCAAAGGTCACGGGTCAGGTCACGGTGATGGACGTTATATATGGACTCTGTCTATCATCTGAGACCAGTTTGAGCAGGATCCGGTAATGAATTCCGGACGTTATGCGGTACCCCGTCCTTTCACATTGAATTTTACCTCGAGGATGACCTTGAACAGCAAAATGAAGGTCATATCCGTGATCAGCGTGCCAGAATTGACATTGGGCCAAGGTTTGGGCCAAATCTGAATCCGTCGATGAATAAGTCGCTGAAGAAGTCGCACTTCACGGACGTTCAACAGTTTAAGGCGGCCGCACACTTGGCCATTCGGCGCGCGATATCACTGCGACATTCCGCGGTTCCGCGGTGTTCAGTACAGACACAGCTCGTCCGGACCAGCTTTATTCCGCGATATCGCGCGCCGAATGACGCAGTGTGCGGCCCGCATTGAAGGCGGCCGCACACTAGGCCATTCGGCGCGCGGAGGTCGTGATATCGCTACGACTTTCCGCGCATCTTTAGCGACTTTCCGCGTTCGCGTCAGCCGAAACGTCAAAAATCGCGGACGAATGTCGTCGGCCGGCCATCTGCGGACCGGCGGAAAAAAGCTGATTCAAACGAGCTTTTTTCCGCGACTGAACGCCGCGGAGCCGCGGACAACAAAATTGATCATGCTAACAGTGGCGAATCTATGCAAGACAGACGTGCACATTTTGCACAGCATGCTCTTGCCGCTGTCAAATTTATTATGTAAAAGTTTCGTGGTTCTAAACTTACATCTTCGTCGAAAAATGGCCATCATTAATTTACCTTGGGACAGGCTGTAGGCACAGGTTGCGACATGCTGTAGGTCGGCGGGGCGGAATCTCGCGAGCAGACAGCGCGGAATCCGCCGGAACAAGGACGATATTCAGCGGTATCGACGCGATTTTCCGAGGCGGAATGTTGCAGTATATCGCGCGCCGAATGGCCTAGTGTGCGGCCGCCTTAACAGTCAACGGTTTACGCGTCAGTTGATTTGAAGATCTCCGGAGCGGAGGATCGTAAGCGTAAAGTTCGCAGTGGTAGTAGCAATGCTTGTTTGAAATATGGCCATTTCCACCACGGCCATGGAGTATTTTGCAGGGCTAACTATACCACTAAATACCCTACGGCGTAAATCAGTTGTCAAATGTATATACCAGAAGCCAGAAAGATGCAAAATGAATTTTGTCCAGGTTCGACTGCTTCGTGACGTCATGCATGGTTTGACAATCGTTTTTTCCTCACGCATTATATTTTGTCGTGCTAAGGTCGGATTCCGGGCCACTTCTTCGTCGTCTGTTGTTATGGCGTTCGCTTTCGCCATGTAGTCGCTTTTGTTCATAAGCACGAGGCCCTTACATTTATCTGATGGCTTTATAATGATGTCGTCATTACTTTTCAGGTTCTTCAGTTCATTTTCTGTCCTTGATTGATAATGATGCTTTATAATGATGTCGTCATTACTTTTCAGGTTCTTCAGTTCATTTTCTGTCCTTGGTTCTGATCCGATGAATTAGCAAGTCTTTTAGACAAAGGGCCCAAGTTCGCACTCACACAAACTATCTCGGGGAAAACGTTAAGAGACGTAGAAGTTGGAGTCGAAAGGGCGATTAATGCCATCCGGTGGAACAAGTTCTAGAGCCAGCATACTACGAACACGCCAATGCCACGCCCGTACGCATTCCTCCCAACCAAAAGTCACCAGGCACCTAAAGCAGACCCAGTGAGTGAACAAGAACTTTTCCTTCTTAAGAAGAGGTTAATTTCCACATATAAAAACCATAGGAATGGTGGGAGTGCCAACTACACCAATGGTTTTTATATGTGGAAATTAACCTCTTCTTAAGAAGGAAAAGTTCTTGTTCACTCGCTGGGTCTGCTTTAGGTGCCTGGTGACTTTTGGTTGGGAGGAATGCGTACGGGCGTGGCATTGGCGTGTTCGTAGTATGCTGGCTCTAGAACTTGTTCCACCGGATGGCATTAATCGCCCTTTCGACTCCAACTTCTACGTCTCTTAACGTTTTCCCCGAGATAGTTTGTGTGAGTGCGAACTTGGGCCCTTTGTCTAAAAGACTTGCTAATTCATCGGAGGGTTGGATGTTTGACAGGTTCTTCAAACGGTTCTGCTGGATCCCGGTGCTAACCTGTTTTCTGTTGTCTGACAGTCTTCGAAACCTGTCTACCAGACGTTGATGACACCTGTTGGCGGTTTCTTTAAAAATCAGCACAGATTGCTGTTCTGTCCAGCCTGTAAGGGGTGCAGATTGCTGTTCTGTCCAGCCTGTAAGGGGACAGCGATAGTTGTTGCGCTCATTTGCAAGTCGTGTTGATTCCCTTAGCAGAAATGCTCTCGTGGGATGTGTCGCTTGAATGGCTTCATTTAGTAGCCCGGAGTAGTAGGAGCGAGAAGCCAGTAACCCGGATGGTTCTGCCGTGCATCGCTGACCAGCTAGCCAGCATAGTGCAGGCAGTTATCCGTGGGAGCGACCAACAAGACCTAGGAGTGACCTGGACTAATGGTAATACCATTAAACGCCAGCTAGTTCGGTCGGCTCTCAAGCCACCACCCTGTCCAGGGGGCGCACGCTGCCATGCATGCGTCGCGGGTCTTCAGGACAGGTGTCACACATCGTGTACCAGCTGACATGCGCCATATGTAAGAAGACCTACATAGGAGAAACGGGGCGAATGGTACGACCCCGTTATAACGAACATCTACGAGACGCCAAAAACAAATGTATGGACAGACGGGGTGAACACTTCCAGGACGAACATCACAAATTTCAGCCGGACTCTAAGTGCATCACAGCTAAAATCTTACAAGTGTGTAGTAATGAACGTGATCGGAAAATAGCAGAATCATTACACATCAGAGAGCACCTTCCAAGATTGAATACTTACATAGGTTCGTGGGCAATCATGGGATAGCATATTGTAGTATGTGCACAATAGGGCTTTTTGATGAGCTTATGACACTGCTATTTGGGGATATGTACTACTATGTAAAAAATGGCATGAACTAGTGATGTTTTATATGTGTCGTATGTTATCAGGTAGGAATTTAAAAGTAGAAAACAATGTTGTTGTGTACTATTCATTACCCTTCTTTGTGCTGCTTTAACAAACCTGATTTAAGAGTGAGAACATGTGTAGAAGATGCTCCTGACGATCGGCGCGAGAATTGTCATGTCTGTTTAAATGTTATATGAGCTGTTTGGCGGCGTTCGTTGTGTTGTGGGGATTTGATATAACTGAACTGAAGAAGGATTATATCCAAAATATATTCAACTTTCTCTTTTATATTTTGCAAGCTAAGTTTTGAATATAAGGTTATAATAATATAAAATAGATTGGATCTGCACTGATTAAAATAATAAATTAATGAGGATTAACACAAAGATGGAATTATTGAACTGGGACATTTCGATACTTTATATAGACATATATTGTACACCAGTTGTAATGTTTGTAGCGGAAGCTTTCGAACACTACTGTGCTCTTCGTCAGCCTGGTTGGGGTACACAGTTCACACACTCAAAACAATATTTGAAATTAGAAATACATAAGCACAGTGGATTATTCCTCTAGATATTCTAGAAGGCGGATTTGAAGTGACTTTCAAATCCGCCTTTTAGAGGATCTAGAGGAATAATCCACTGTGCTTATGTATTTATAATTTCAAATATTGTTTTGAGTGTGTGAACTGTGTACCCCAACCAGGCTGACGAAGAGCACAGTAGTGTTCGAAAGCTTCCGCTACAAACATTACAACTGGTGTACAATATGTGTATATATAAAATTAATGAGGAGTTTATAATTACTCAGACTATTTTATCCTCGCCTAACGAAATAGTTTTTGAAACCGGAGGGGTGGGCGGATTTCGCCCCCCCCCCTTCCAGGGCGCGTGTTAAGTCTTTTTGTGACGATTTTTCACCGTCACAGAAATCCCCAATGTCTGTTCTATAAAAGGCATTACTACAAAATTGTGGTACCTCTTCAGGATATTGAGCCACATTCGTCTAAATATACCAATGTCATGCCCCCGTCGACGACTTTGGGACATTCCACGACAAAGCGACCAAACATTTCTCTAAATGACAAACTAGATTTTGATTAAAATTTGTGTATAGCATAACCAGGGGCGCTAAAACGATCTGTGAAAGTTTTGGCTCAATCCAAGCTCTAAAGATATTTCCTCAGAAATTGTATTTCAAGGTCATCGTGCTGGTCAACTTTTGTCGGTGTATATCGCTGAGAATTGACAATGAAATATGGATTTGTCATATAACATTGGAATGGAAATGGCCAACTCTGCAAGATGCTGGTGTCAGTGTTTCAAAATGTTACAAATTTGAACATAAAAAACATTGTTTAGCTTTTTTAAATATCCCTAAACCCCTTGCGATTTTAATTGTAAACCATTCAGTTAATAATAATCGCCTGTCTTTGAATCACAAAAATATAAGGCATGCGCTTTTGTCTATTACTGCGTCAAATTGGGACCATCTGCCAATACCATGATGCAAACACTGGATCTTGACTTTTTTACCGGCATGATGCAAACACTGGATCTTGACATTTGTACCGGCTCAGTTTGCTTTAATAAATTGTTGAACATTCTCTGCATAATACATAAGATTTGTGCCGGTGGCTTTAACAGCTCTTGGTTAGTAAGCCGCGATTGTTCCACATTAACCCGCGCACTGCAGGGGGTTTGCGCCGAACACGAACTGCAGGGGAGTTGATTTCCCCCCCCCGTGGGATCTCGACAACTACGCTACGTAGCTCAAGCGGAAAACGGCATTTGATAGCTTGATACAAGTTATATCGAAAGTATTGCGGTATTTTTTTAGGTCAGGTCAAAATTGAGGTCACCAGAGGTAATCAAAGGTCACATTTTCCAGTTTTTTCCTGTTTTAGGACTTCGCCCCAGAAATTCACATATATCTCAAAAACTATGCTAGTTAGAAACAAACGGAAAAAAGCAAACGCCCGCCAGTGAAATTGTCAATCGACAAAGTGTCCTAAAATTTGATCTCAGGTCAATATTTGAGGCTCCAGAGGTCATTTTTTTTTTGCAAAATTGTTTTTCGCAATTAACTTTTTACTTAAAGAAGATAACGAAAAATTGTTTACGCCATTGTGTTTATCTCGTCAAGGCGCTTTGAATGATATACATGGTGACCTTTTTAAGTCAACTTCAAAATTTGACCTCAGGTCAAGGTCAAGTGGTAAACCAAGTAGGGCATGTTGCATATGGGACGACGTGTCTCGACGAGACAAAAACATTGCTGACTGTTTTACTTCTCTATCTTCATTATGTCGGGAGTTATTGACAAAAAAGTGATGGTGACCTCGCATGACCTCAAATGACCCATAGGGGCCACTGAACAAAACTTACACTTGGATCATCAATAATATCCTATAATAACATGATCCAGAAGTAATTGGACTAATATCATGCATATCCTTGAAATAGGAAGCATTTGTATATTTCCCCATTGACTTATTATGGGGAGGTTACGAAATTGACCTGACCTTAGGTCACCGATATCAAAATTCCTAGATATCAGAATTGTAAGTACGTGTGCCCCCATGACATCCTGCAAGTGTCAAACTGATCGGTGAGAAACTCTGGCTTTGGCACAACTGCAAACATTTTTGGAGATGGGGTC